>JAMPIV010006563.1:0-210000 GCA_024509875.1 Oreohelix idahoensis | reverse complement strand
GACCAGGAGATTCAGTGGTTTTCTTGGTGGCTGCGTGGCTGGTATATTGTTACTGTTGCCTTTCGGCGGATCCATCTGATCATACTTTCGTTCTAACTCATTTTCGAACGCTCAGTTCACCTAGAGACAAGGATCATTGGGTATTGTCATGAAATATTCTAATCCACATATATAAATTATTAGGTAAATATGAAGCCTAACAAATAAAATTAATAAAGAGAAGAGCAATGGTAAAATGACAGTGCTGTCACAAGGAATGTACTCGAAATCCCCTTGTTTTCTGCTTCGTCTGCAAATTGTAACGCTTTCACGTTGATATAAAAGCTTACTGTATTATTACCCGCCTTCTTCAATGAAACGTGTGCTGCATTTCTAAGAAAAAACATTGAGACGTACTGCGTAATGACCTAAATTAATCCTAACATTAATTATATTACGTTACCAAAACGAACGAACAGATGGACAAAAGGATAGAGAGAGGGGAGGGCTGAAAATCAGGAACGCATGCAACACGCGACGCGCGATATACAAATGCTGCCATCACGCGTGTAAGTCTACAAGCACTAACTTTTTCAGACGGACAGTGATAAAATACACTACCCTTTCCCAGAGTTAGGTTTTTAAAATCATAAAAAACGCTTATTGGGGAAACCTGACATTCTACTGTTTTATGTCCGAAATCCTGACATTAGTCTGACAGTACAGCAGGACAGGTGGCGGTTCTCACATAAAAAATAAAACAACTATACGACTATCCTAGAAATTGCATATTTTGAACGCAGCCACGTAGCTCCTTTAAATTAGTATTTTTGGGTTCCTTAGGGCTTGCTGACAAATAATATGTAAAACGTTACGCAAATAGTCCAGGAATTAATAAATTATACCCAAAATAAAATATTGGGGGTGCCTGACAGCATAAAATCATTTCTGCTCATAAGATTTTTTTTTAACGTGTTTGAAAAAAATTTACGTTACAGAAATAGCCTACCATGTAAACTCCAAATTGATTGGAGCGCAACAAATGAAAGCCTAACCACGATTGGTCGGGCTATAAATACTATCTTGGTTGTTAGGGGAGACGGGAAAAGATAACATTTTTTCAAACACTTGTCGAAACGGGGCTCATTGGTCAGACTCGCTGATATACACACTTGGGAGCGTTAGTTCGAAACCACTTGTTTAAATACACTTGATAAAGCATCAGTGCGTTGAAGCCAGCATATATTTGGCTAAATTAAAAGCCTGGAAGATAAGCAGAAGGAAATTTGTGCCAGTTTGTGCCAGAATTCATTGCTAATCAACGTATCTGTGTTATTCGTATGAATTGTGGTAAGCTTGAACCATTTAATATCTTTTAATGAAAATTGAATGTGAATTGTTGATTTATGCCTGTATATATATGTGTAGTTCAGTGGCAAACGTGAGGTAAAGCCTAAAATGCTCCAGCCTGAACAGAGGGTGTCGGAGAGAAGTAAAACGGCATGGAATGGCCAAACAGTACACTGACACCTGGATGATTGACTAGAAAGAAATAATGCTGGAAGTGCAGAGGCGTAGTAACCATTAAGAAGGGTAATGCTGGTATAAAGTATTTCAGATGAAGCTGACTGTTGGCCTAACGCTCTGAACGCAATGTTTGTGCTGTATTGTGATCAGTGTAAAAGAGAATATAAATTAGTTATGAAGTAGAAGGTACATCCTTCTTGATTTCAGGGACAGTGGTCTTGATGGTACTGAGCAGCATCTGGTCAGAGATTTGCTGAATCCAGTGTCGGACAGCATACTCCTTGGTCTTTTTAGCTATCAGTGAGGTGTCTCCTGAGCCCAGAGGAGAATTCGAGCAGAGGAGTCCTCTCCTGCCGCCATCACTCAAGATAAGCTGAGTTGGCCAGCTGAGCTCAACATTATGTCCCCTCATCTTGAAATAACTTTATAAAAATACCATTCAGAGGGGAATTTACTTGTCTTAAAATCAGGAACTGTGTACATCTCCAATACTAGTCCCTAAAGACAAACTATTGAAGTCATGATGACAAATACCAACAGAGCTTGAACAAAACAAAACCAGTATTACCTCATTTTACTACTACACAACTGACACACATAGAACATTTGTAATAATATATGTCAATACAATATTCATATTAAATACATTCTGTACATAACTTGTAATTTAAATTGATTGTGATTCCTGGTTCCCTTGTAGTTGAATCAGGACACATATTCATTCATGCCAGTAATGAATACATATTGTTATTTGAAACGTTACTAGTGACTTCTTTAAGATATTCTCATAGAGTGTTATATGTATGTGAGTGTCACAGTGTTGTTAAGAGTAGTGGATTAAATTAAATTGTTTATCTGTCTGTTGTTGTGACTTACACTTCACCATACACATACCCTAGACACATAACGTAGCATCACACTATTCCAGAATAATTCTGACTGAGATATATAGATATGTGGTAGCAAGTAAGGTTATATATATAATATACTACTCTTATTAGATATATATATACCTTCACAGCTGATCTCAGTCAGTACACTAAGTCCCTTATAAATATTTATAACATCCCACTTCCCCACATATATTGGGGGCTCGTCCGGGATTTTGAATCTTTAACTATTAAAAATATTGGGGGTAATTCACTTCAGGGAATATAAGAATTAAAAGGTATCCTTGGGTGGAATTAAATAAGGTTGAGCTCACGGTGCCTGTGTTGTCCATTAGAGATTGAATTGTTGGTTAGACATTGTATAAATTTACATAATAGACAATGGCGGACCTGGCCAAATTTCGATCTGCTGCGGTTCAGACTGCAAAAGAGTTAGGATTAGATGGGCAAGTTATGGTTGCCTATGTCACGACGGAATGTGACAAATTTATTGAACGCGAAGAAAGAAGGTTTGAAGCCGAAAGAAGGTTAGAGGCTGAAAGGGAAATTAAGAAGTTACAGTTTGAAGCTGAGGCTGAGACTAAGAGGTTGCAGATTGAGGCTGAGGCGAAGAAATTGGAGGCAGAAAGAGAAGACAAACGATTGGCTGCAGAAAGGGAAGAGAAGAAATTGGCTGCAGAAAGGGAAGAGAAGAAATTGGCTGCAGAAAGGGAAGAGAAGAAATTAGCTGCAGAAAGGGAAGAGAAGAAATTAGCTGCAGAAAGGGAAGAGAGGAAATTAGCTGCAGAAAGGGAAGCAGAAGATAAAAGATTACAAAGGGAACATGAGTTACGACTAAGGGAGTTTGAGTTTCAAGGCCATGCTCCTGAAAATGGTGCCAGTCCCTTTGCCTCTGATGCTACGGTTACTCAGGGAGCCTCAACCTCAGCTATGAATTTTCATTTAGATCATTTTGTTGAGAAAGACGATGATATTGAGAGCTATATAAATAGGTACGAACTATTAGCTACCACGTATGGGTTAGAGAGAGAAAGGTGGAGCTTAAAGTTATCTCAGGGACTTCGTGGGGCAGCTTATGAAGTTTTTGCTAAAATGAGCAGAGGTGATCAGGAAAATTATGACATGCTAAAGCAGGCTCTTTTGTTAAGGTATGAAAAGAATGCAGAGTTTTACAGGAAAAAATTTAGGAATGCTAAACTACTGTCAGGTGAAACCTATCACCAGTTCTCTGCACGCATAGAGACATACTTGGAGAAATGGACTTCTCTGGGGAAAACCCAAGATCTTAAGGAAATGGTCCTTATAGAGCAACTAAGAGAGTCCATGGCTCCAGACCTGAGAAAGTTTCTCATGGAACAAGGTGCAGAGAGGCTGGGTGAGTTGCTAAATGTTGCTGAAAGGTATCAAGCAGCTCAAGCAGAGGTAACAGGTAATAAAAAGAAACAGGTGGACAACTTTAGGGCACCACAGAATTTTAATAAATTTGATCCTAAGGATCAAAATAAAGGTAAGCACCAATTTGATAGGCCACGGTATGACAATAAAAATAAATTCCCACAATTCGATGAAAGGAAATATGATGAAAGAAAATCTTTCAACCAAGGAAAAAGGTGGTGTAAGAATTGTCAGATGGACAATCATGACACTGACCGTTGCAGAAGGAAACCTGTGTATATGGCAACCCTTCAGGTCAGGTCGACCTCAAGACAGGAGGAGGATATTATGTTAGATACCACTCCAGAAGAGATGAGGAAGGCACAGGCTGGGGATAACACACTCAAGCCTTGTTTCAGAAAATTGTCAACTTGTCATACAACTCCAGGCAAGGGAGATTTTTACATGAAAAACAAGTTGATGTATAGGAAGACTGGAGCTAGATCCAATGGTCAAGGACAGCTGGTACTTCCTAAAAGATACAGGACAGAATTAATAAGGAGCCTACATGTGAAACCAGATGGGGACCATGAGAAAATAGGTACCATCATTCAAAAGGTGGCTCACAATTATTATTGGCCCAAAGCAAGATGGGACATTGAGAATTTTGTAGAAAGGTGTAGCATAGCACATGAGGGAACACCCACAAGTGGGAACATGGATCAGGACCTGGACACGCCATGGGGCAAAATCAGGCCTAACAATAAAAGGAAAAATAAATTTGATAAAGTGGACCAAATGGAATGGGAAGCCCCTTTTCACGGACAAGCTTCACTTAACTGTTTTACAATGGCCACTATGCGGAGAGTGCAAAAAGATGTCTTACCCCAGGATAAGCCGACAATCCCTCAATCGGACTTAAACAAACTGGAGGAAGAAGATGTAGAGAGGAAATCTCTCATCAAGAATTTTAAGAGGGGAGGCAGCCCCAAGAGAAAAATTGGTAGCGGTCGTTTTGTGAATGATAATTCTGGGAGGAAAAATCATCACTATAAAGCTTCAAGTGGAAGAGACCATACCGGTGCATGGACAAATAGGTCCACACAATTAAAGGTCCACATGTAGCTTTGTTAAGAACGTGGACTGATGAAAAGGCAGAGGAAAACATTACATCTTCATACCAATATGTGAATGAGCTGACCACTCGGTTGAAAACTGGCTGGAAACTTGCCAATGAAAATTTGAAACAAGCCAGGAAGAAACATGCTGCCTATTATAACAGGAAGGCGAAAGACAGAAATTTGGCTGTGGGAGAGAAGGTACTGCTTCTTTTGCCCGGGAGTCAGAATAAGTTACAAATTGGATGGCAGGGTCCATATACAGTTCTAGAGAAGGTGTCTAGAACAAATTATAAGATAGATAAGAAGGGGAAAGAAAAAATCTATCATGTGAATCTCCTGAAGAAATATTTGGAAAGAGAACATCAGGAAGAGACACACTTGTTGACCTTGTCCATCGCCATGGAGATGAAAAAGGAACCACTTTCATCATTTGAATATCCATTACACCCCTGTGAGACAGCAGCACAGGTGAAAATCAGTACACATTTAACGAAAACTCAGAAAGAGAGAGTGCAACAGGTTCTAAAGAATCATGCAGAGGTGTTAACAGACCGACCAGGGCATACAAACCTATTGGAATATGATATGAAACTCATAGACTCCACACCTGTCTGTATGAAACCATATTCGATTCCGTTTGCTAAGGAAAAAGCTTTGAAGGAAGAGATAGACTATCTGTTGAAGGAAGGAATTATTTCGCACAGTGAGTCTTCGTATAGTTCCGGGGTGGTACTCTTAAGGAAGCCCTCTGGAGAACATAGACTCTGTATAGATTACAGGAGACTGAATGCTATTACAGAAGGACAGGTGGATCCATTGCCGGATACAAATCAGCTGTTTGCCAGGCTAAATAAAGCTAAATATTTCTCAAAAGTGGATCTGAGTAAAGGATACTATCAGATTCCAGTAAAGCCTGAGGTTAGACCATACCTAGCTTTTAGTACCTCAGAAGGACACTATGAGTTTAATAGATTGCCATTTGGATTGAAGAATGCACCTAGTGTCTTCTCTAGAATGATGAGAAAATTATTGGATCCTCTGAATAATCCCTGTATAACAAATTTTATGGATGATATCCTTATAGCAACAGAAACATTTGAGGAACACATTGACTCTCTGAACATGCTGTTTGATCGACTTAGGGAGGCAAATTTAACAGCCCGACCAACCAAATGTTGCGTTGGATGTAAAGAATTGGAATTTTTGGGACACACAGTTTATCAGGGAAACATGACCCCTGACCCAAAGAATTTAGAGAAACTACAGAAAGCCCCGAGACCACAAACCAAGAAGGACGTGAGATCCTTTGTCTCATTATGTGGTT
Organism: Oreohelix idahoensis; assembly: GCA_024509875.1. Taxonomy (NCBI): domain Eukaryota; kingdom Metazoa; phylum Mollusca; class Gastropoda; order Stylommatophora; family Oreohelicidae; genus Oreohelix; species Oreohelix idahoensis. Next base: position 203,785 of record JAMPIV010006563.1, on the reverse strand, counting down.
TCTACCAGAAGTATATCAAAAACTTTAATTCCATATGTGCACCGTTAACTGAATTGACACGTAAAGGACATCCAGATCGCATTACATGGACTCCACAATGTGAAATGACTTACCAAGAATTGAAGGAAAAGCTCACAAGTAAACCCATTTTGAAATTACCTGACTTAAGTCAAGAATTCATAGTAAGGACGGATGCAAGTAATATTGGGTTAGGTGCAACTTTACTACAGAAATCAGATGCATTGGATGGGGAATTAAGCCCAGTGGCATATGCTAGCAGAAAGTTGAATAAAGCTGAAATCAACTACTCAACTAGCGAAAAAGAATGTCTTGCAGTAATATGGGCAATAAAGAAATTCAATATTTATCTATATGGGAAGGCATTTAAGTTGCAAACTGACCACAAACCTTTATCGTTTTTAGCACAGGCTAAGCATGAGAACTCTAGGTTACTCCGATGGTCTTTGCTTCTGGCTCCATATAATTTTAGCATTGAATATATATCTGGAAAAACCAATCTGGGAGCGGATTTTTTAAGCCGCCATCCGTGTGATGAGAATCACCGTAAACCCCAGAAATAATAATAAATTTCTCTATGTGTATATAGAATAAAGGACTGACATATAATGTCTGTTTTAAGAGGGGAGGTGTCATGAAATATTCTAATCCACATATATAAATTATTAGGTAAATATGAAGCCTAACAAATAAAATTAATAAAGAGAAGAGCAATGGTAAAATGACAGTGCTGTCACAAGGAATGTACTCGAAATCCCCCTTGTTTTCTGCTTCGTCTGCAAATTGTAACGCTTTCACGTTGATATAAAAGCTTACTGTATTATTACCCGCCTTCTTCAATGAAACGTGTGCTGCATTTCTAAGAAAAACATTGAGACGTACTGCGTAATGACCTAAATTAATCCTAACATTAATTATATTACGTTACCAAAAACGAACGAACAGATGGACAAAAGGATAGAGAGAGGGGAGGGCTGAAAATCAGGAACGCATGCAACACGCGACGCGCGATATACAAATGCTGCCATCACGCGTGTAAGTCTACAAGCACTAACTTTTTCAGACGGACAGTGATAAAATACACTACCCTTTCCCAGAGTTAGGTTTTAAAATCATAAAAAAACGCTTATTGGGGAAACCTGACATTCTACTGTTTTATGTCCGAAATCCTGACATTAGTCTGACAGTACAGCAGGACAGGTGGCGGTTCTCACATAAAAAAATAAAACAACTATACGACTATCCTAGAAATTGCATATTTTGAACGCAGCCACGTAGCTCCTTTAAATTAGTATTTTTGGGTTCCTTAGGGCTTGCTGACAAATAATATGTAAAACGTTACGCAAATAGTCCAGGAATTAATAAATTATACCCAAAATAAAATATTGGGGGTGCCTGACAGCATAAAATCATTTCTGCTCATAAGATTTTTTTTTAACGTGTTTGAAAAAAATTTACGTTACAGAAATAGCCTACCATGTAAACTCCAAATTGATTGGAGCGCAACAAATGAAAGCCTAACCACGATTGGTCGGGCTATAAATACTATCTTGGTTGTTAGGGGAGACGGGAAAAGATAACATTTTTTCAAACACTTGTCGAAACGGGGCTCATTGGTCAGACTCGCTGATATACACACTTGGGAGCGTTAGTTCGAAACCACTTGTTTAAATACACTTGATAAAGCATCAGTGCGTTGAAGCCAGCATATATTTGGCTAAATTAAAAGCCTGGAAGATAAGCAGAAGGAAATTTGTGCCAGTTTGTGCCAGAATTCATTGCTAATCAACGTATCTGTGTTATTCGTATGAATTGTGGTAAGCTTGAACCATTTAATATCTTTTAATGAAAATTGAATGTGAATTGTTGATTTATGCCTGTATATATATGTGTAGTTCAGTGGCAAACGTGAGGTAAAGCCTAAAATGCTCCAGCCTGAACAGAGGGTGTCGGAGAGAAGTAAAACGGCATGGAATGGCCAAACAGTACACTGACACCTGGATGATTGACTAGAAAGAAATAATGCTGGAAGTGCAGAGGCGTAGTAACCATTAAGAAGGGTAATGCTGGTATAAAGTATTTCAGATGAAGCTGACTGTTGGCCTAACGCTCTGAACGCAATGTTTGTGCTGTATTGTGATCAGTGTAAAAGAGAATATAAATTACATCTGGTCAGAGATTTGCTGAATCCAGTGTCGGACAGCATACTCCTTGGTCTTTTTAGCTATCAGTGAGGTGTCTCCTGAGCCCAGAGGAGAATTCGAGCAGAGGAGTCCTCTCCTGCCGCCATCACTCAAGATAAGCAGAGTTGGCCAGCTGAGCTCAACATTATGTCCCCTCATCTTGAAATAACTTTATAAAATTAACATTAAGAGGGGAATTTACTTGTCTTAAAATCAGGAACTGTGTACATCTCCAATACTAGTCCCTAAAGACAAACTATTGAAGTCATGATGACAAATACCAACAGAGCTTGAACAAAACAAAACCAGTATTACCTCATTTTACTACTACACAACTGACACACATAGAACATTTGTAATAATATATGTCACTACAATATTCATATTAAATACATTCTGTACATAACTTGTAATTTAAATTGATTGTGATTCCTGGTTCCCTTGTAGTTGAATCAGGACACATATTCATTCATGCCAGTAATGAATACATATTGTTATTTGAAACGTTACTAGTGACTTCTTTAAGATATTCTCATAGAGTGTTATATGTATGTGAGTGTCACAGTGTTGTTAAGAGTAGTGGATTAAATTAAATTGTTTATCTGTCTGTTGTTGTGACTTACACTTCACCATACACATACCCTAGACACATAACGTAGCATCACACTATTCCAGAATAATTCTGACTGAGATATATAGATATGTGGTAGCAAGTAAGGTTATATATATAATATACTACTCTTATTAGATATATATATACCTTCACAGCTGATCTCAGTCAGTACACTAAGTCCCTTATAAATATTTATAACATCCCACTTCACCACAGGTATGTTAGGGCGCACGTCCAAATAGACAAAAACCTTGTGGTCTGGATCTTAGGTAAACAGCAGAGAAGTTAATTTTGTACTGTGTCCATCCAATCAGTTTTCGCGTAGCCAGTGATGAACTACAGTGGGGGCCCAATTTGATTGTGGACTTTAACATGAAGAAAAAGAAAACGCGCGACACGAGTACATCCGGAAACGAATATACTGGTTCTAGGCAAAAGAACACATGAGTCTACCTAACACAGCAAGTCGGTGAACCTGTAGAACAGGGCGGAACAGACCTAATTTATTGGGTCTTTGATTGCAGAAAATTCTCTCACGAAACTCTATCGCGCTTTCTTGACCTTAGGGCCAGAGGTTAGAGAAATCTAGGGCGGTGTCAACACAGAATGCCAGTCCTAATGGTAACTGTTTTCTAGAACCGGTTATAGGGGATAGAGTATTGCATAGGGGATTATGGTTGTTTCTGTTGTTTGGGACTACCTTTAGCTCTTACTGTGTCTCAAACTTTGAACTTTCCTGTGTCTCAATCACTAATGGTTGCATTCGCAAAGAAGACATGCAATATAAATGTATGTTTTTCTGCCGTACCTGAACGGGGAATGAACCCGCTTCACCTTATTCGCAACTACTAAACTAGCTCTTATTTATTGATTTTAATCATTACTCCAGCTGGTGGCGGTTATGAAGTAAAAGTTTTGCTGTACAAAGATTTGCTGTCCTGAATTTCAGTTACCCTTTGCTATTGTTCCAGAGTTAGTAGATGTCTTTTCAGAAGTTTCGCAAAGTCTTTTAATCCTACCAATCCTTCTCCCCTGAGAGTTACCTTCCTTTATGCCTGAGTTCCTGAGCAAAAATGTGTAAATACACACGCATGTCAAAGAACAACGATTACACAAACACCACTGCCCAGATACCCATACAATTTCAGGACATTGTCAATATAGGTTTACCTATAATCTAGTTCCAGTATTCCAACTTACTATACCAGTCAGCTCAGCAGGTGGATCGATCCACTACAAGCTGATAGAGGGCTCTGGTACAAGTCAAAGCGTCGCCAAAATACTGCTCCTTATCACTATTAGATCTTCATCGCTGTATTCTAAGTCACTTTCATCATACGTTTCATCAAATTTATGTTCAACGCCGCATGAATACGAAAAATCTTCTAATACATAAATAGCTATGAGCAGTTTAAACCTAGGGCATTTGAAGTACCTTGGTTCCTGATTGGCGCGCTTCATGCTAAAAATAGTCACATTTTCTGTAAACACAATGAGCAGTGTTAACGAAAGCTGTTATTTGCTGCACAACATAAATACCACACTTACTACTTAAATTTAATGTGACTGCTTGATTATTTTTAGTTTTGACCCAAGTTTTCACATGGATGTTTGCCATTCCCGATATATCGGTGTGACGGTATTGCCTCCCCTGCTTTGCAGTAGTGGTCCAACAGTGGCCAAAACTCAAGAGTATATAAAGTGGGTAATCAAAAGCGTCTACCTTCGCACAAGTTTACTCTCGGCAGAGATGTAGATAGAAGGGTAATGACGCTTCTATCCCACGGGAGTGTTCATAAGATATTTAGAAACGCGAAAACAATGCTGCATTGGCTGAGCACGTTAATTCTATGATCTGTCGACAGAATTTGTGAAGGATTAAGCAATTATTAGTTTCAGCTCGTTATGCCCCCACCTCTGATTTACTCAATGTAATTCTTATTATTCTGTTATAGCTCTGTTTAGAGTGTGTTTAGTAAATTGACTGAGACAAACATGCAGTACATTTAAAATGATTAAATCGAAGTTAAATTTGTATAATTAGACATAACAGATTTAATAATCATTTAGTTTTAACAAGGGTTACAATAATTGAATAGTTTAAAAGAAAATGTTCATCATTGAATGATAGTAGGTTTTATGAAAAAAAGTTCACTTTGGCAGCTTATAGTTTTCACTTAGCTGCCAATAGTAGTTTCTGCTCCCGCTGATGGGTTCTGAGCAGATAGGTCACTGGAGCTCTCACGTCTCTGGTTAATCTTAAAGGTGCAGCACGTTCCCAGAATAATCAAGGAGTAACTGCCAAGCTGGTCCTGCGTTTCTGCGTCAGTCCACTTCTACCCTCACTTTGTTCCAGATATTAGTACCTTCACTGGTACAACCACTAACAACTATGGTAAAAGAATAGAAACGAAACGCTCTCCTGAGTATTGCGTTTCCCAACACATACTTATGTGTCCCCTTTCTCCTTTTCTACCATCCCATCTATCTCAGAATTTACGCTCGATGAGAATTAAACTTAATCCCTCGAGAGAAACTTTCTTCACATTTAAATTGAATAGCTTTATCTTTATTTTTACATTAAATAAACAGGTTAATAGTACAGATAGAATATGTTTACATTTACATCTCCACTGTTTGAAAAGTGTTCACAATATAAACTGGGTCTGTTTTCATTTACTTTTACCCCGATTGAAAAGTTTGAAACTTTCATTAATTTTTAAGTGAATATGTTTACATGGACATTTACACTGGTTTGAACCTATAAGTATTATATGTAGAATGTACATCATTTCTTTCATCTTTCCCTCGCTGCTCAATATGGAACTTAGGACTACCGATGCTTTTAGTTCTCTGTAAGGAGCTAGCAATAAAGCAGTCACCATCCCTTGCAGTGGTGGTTCATGAAATCATCATTCTATATGATGAGGTTGCTAACCTCAAACGACTTGGACATCCACTAACGATTTTCACATTTTAATATTCACATGTTAATATATACATATTAGTTCACATGTTGGTAATGAAAAATATAGAATATAAAATGACAACTTACACCAATCCTGGCTCACAGATTTTTTGCTCAGATGAATGAAGTTAAGGCACTTGATTAGGCCTCTTACACGTGTTCTTGGGGGTCGTTACTTTTATAAGATAATTCCCTCTATGACTCTGCGTGTTCAATTTCATCAGACAGTGGCTTTCCTTATGCTTTGTGTACCAACTCACAAACACATAGGTAAACTCTCTCAGCAATGTGTGTAAGATGTAACATCTTATTACTTTATCGAAAGTAATCTTGTCAGTCCTGTCTGTCCAAAATGTGTCATCCCGAATTAACAGCTTTGCGACGAGCACAGTCTGGCTTTATCAGTAATTAAACACATTCGCTGGGCGATTTAGTGTTAAGTTGATGTCTTATGTCGGCCGCTGCCGAAATTAACCAACATGGTTGTCGATAATATTATCTCAGCCGCTCCTGCAAATGTTTAGGGAAGGGTGGGGTAACAAACAGGCGTGGTGACTTATCTCTGAGAGGGGTGTAAGAAGGAAAATACAAAATATCTGCTACATATTGCGAAATCTGTGAGATAATCGCTTATTTTAGTAAGATTTTAGTCCTATGATAATAAATACACCCGCCCTCAGGTGTCTGACTATTTTCATCTTCAACGCCAGTAGAGCGCTGCCTTTGGTGCAGTGGAAATGCTTAAAAAATGACCCGCCGTAAAAATCTAACACGCTTTTAGTTTCGGTTTCGAAACGTACAATAAACATTTTTAACATCTCGCCGATCTGCTGTACGAAACGGGGGAAAAGCTTATAATTAACGAAACGCCAGAACTGTGTGATCAAACTGGCGTTTGAATTAACGTAATATGTTAACTTTAACACTAAAATTTGTAATAATTCGGACATTTCCCAGTAGTAAGAACGAGACGATTGTAATAATTAACGCCAACACTACCACCGTTTTGAAAAAACCCCTCTTCGTTCTGCACGCGGTCTTTTTAATATATACACTCTGTGGGCAAAGCCAGCAGAGGCAAACACATAGACAGTTTTCCATTTCCTCCTAGCGGTAAAATTCTGACGTCACTCAAACTAGTTGGTTATTTGAATAATGAAAGGATTGATAGAAACGGGGGGGGGGGGGGAAAGGGGGGGGGGGGGGGGGGGGGGGGGGGGGGGGGGGGGGGGGGGGGGGGGGGGGGGTAGAAACTTTGGGGGGGGGGGGGGGGGGGGGGGGGGGGGGGGGAAACGCGGGAAGAGATGGCCGACTTGTGTAAAAGTTATATTTGACGATGGACAGTGACAAAACTGAAAATCTAAACCATATTGAAACTGACCATAAAAATCATATAGTAGGATAGCTTAGTGTCCCCTGAGCAAAAATATGTTTTAAAAAATATGGTAGTCCAAGTAGTAGCCAAGTTATTGAGATAATACTCTATGTTTAAGAACGCTTGGACGGACAGACTGTTGTTCTTGCTCGTTACACATAACGTTATTGGGGACGCAAGTTTCAAAAAAGAGGCATTGTAGTAATTCAAATTCTATTGGTTGGTATAAGAGTATAGGAGTAAAAGGGGGGAGATAGGAAAAATGTTAACTAAAACTAAACATCTTTTTCTATTGGCATAACTAACGCAGACTGACCAATGGACTACAAGGCACATAGTTTGTTTGGAATTGGTTTTGTTTTTTCAAACTAAATTCAAAAGGATTTAGTAGTGCCTGCTTTCATTGGTCGGCTCTAATAGATATTGGCAAGAGGCATGGTGGTCTCGTGGCCATTTGACTAGAAAATTTTATGCAAACAACTACGTTGAGAGCAGATGTGATAATTGTAAAATTAACTACTAAATTCACTATCTGGATGGGGCAGAGCAAAACTGAGGCCATATTCTTTGCCAGTCAACGTTATTTGTGACATATTTCTTTGAATTAGTGGTAAGAATGCTTTATGTATTTACATGCTTGATTAAAACTGCAAATGTTAGATACTACTGTGGAAAAGTGAAGGACATGCCGGGAGCAAACATTATTGAGTCCTCAAAATGGACTGTATTTGACTGTTGCATATTATTATGATTTTATATTAATAATTTTGTATTTGAAGATGTTAGTAAGCCTCAGTGTTCTATGAACACTCTTCAACATGCCTAGAGCGTTTATAATTTAGAAAAGAAAAGAAGAATCATATAAAAGGAGATGTGGTTACTCCACGTTATTGGATTGGAGCAAACTATGTAAAAGTACAGTGGCGTATCTGCCATAGGGACCTGAGGTGTGGTCACAGAAAGGTGTGAGTCATAAATTAGGGGCTGATGCACATGAATGCACACGAGGCTGACCCCATACCGTCATGTATATATAGGGATAAGAAATGGTGATCAGATATGAAAAGGCCAGGGTATTTTTTATTACAAGGTTTTTATTTCCTGTTACCATCCGGTGACAGGAAACCTGATGAGTGAGTGAGAAGAGAAAAGTCTCCATTATAAAGTTTATGCTGTCATCAGATAGCCTGAAGGAGCTTGTGTGTGTGTGCTGATCCATACTGACTTATTTCGTCATACCAAGAATCCAAGGTGACACGTTAACAGCTGGGACATCTGACACTTCATCCAAATAAACTGGTTCTTATCAAAATTGAACTGAATTATATGGGGCATGATGAAAACAACAGCTCCTCATAACCAATGACTTTCACTAGAAACTATTAAAGTTTTTTTGTCTATGAATACACCTACAGGAACTCTATAATAACAATATATTCATAGGACCAAGAGTCCATACTTTTTTAGTTAAAGCATTATATGTAAATATATTTCCTCATTTTCAAAGACCTGTCCAAAAGAGATGTCGGGACAGGCAGATTAAATTGTACAAAGAAAAAACATTCCAATTTTAAAGAAAACTTTAACCACAGTCTTATTCATTTTCTTATAGTGAGTTAAAGTGTATTGTGTTGATGTACCATCATTTTCATTTCACCCCTAGACACTAGAGACATCATTCACCAGCCACTAGAATAAAAAAAACGGACTGTGTGAGATCTAGGGAGGTAGCGTTAGGTTCCCTGATAATATATATCATTATCATCAACATCTTTTTTTAGAGTCAGGAACCTACATGTGCTTGACCTCACACAGTTGACACAGACACAACTATCTTTCTTGTTAGGAATAACAACTTAACCTCCCCAGCAAATTACACTTGCTACACTACACATAGCAGAGAAAGAAAGATAGAAAGTGCGACAATTGAAAGCACGCAATAAAAATCGGTACAAAAATGTAACTGATACTGCCGTAGTTAAACAGAGATCGAGAAGGGTAGCCCCATTCTGTCACAATCGGCAATATAAAGGAAAGTCATTATGGGCATTCCCGGTAATCAGAAAATATGGTTCGGAAGGGTTAAGTGAACTCGTCTGTCCATTTAGACCTAGTACGAGTAGTTTCAGTAGATGGTTCAGCACTGAAGTAGACACTTGTGTTTGGTGTGATATTTGCATTGAGCTCTTCATGTCAATTCCGAAATCGGTCATTATATTTGGCTATTTTGAAAAAATGTTTCTCTTCTAACTTTAATACAAATGGCACTGTCAGCTCAGTTATTACAATCTGGTATGATCACATGGAGTTGCAGCACTTTATCTGATCGTTTCTGAGACTTTCTATTGGCCTCATATATGTTCTTAGCCCAGGTATGTATATATTGCTATTTCCGAGTAGTTGTCGCCATTTAAGAATAGCTGGTAACAGAACGTCTGACGGCAGACACAGAGGAACAGAGAAACCGATAGATAGAAAGGCAATTATCTTCTCTATGTGGTATTTGGTCTCCATTTATGCATCTTACCCTGGGGATTTCCGATCAGGTACTGCCTTATACTGCTATTAGAAAGCGCACTTCACATTTCTGTCCCGTTAATTCTTACTGGGTTATTTGCTTGTGCTACAGTAATTATCTAGTTCACAGTGTGACAAAACGGGGCGACCCGTATCAGTCTTTGTTTCACTCCGGCAGTATTGGCACAGTTGTGGAACCGATTTTATTATTTGCTCTCAATTGTCACACTTTTCTTTCTTTCTTTCTTCGTTATTTTTCAGCTAAGTAGCAGATATTTGATTTTATCAAATCATTCGACACTCCCTGTAGGTGATAATAATCACATTTGCTTAGCGCTGCCCAGATTTGTTGGCTATAGGCGCGGCAGATTAACACGTACATCGGCTATCGCTATCGGCTTAATCACCGATAAGACATGGATGACAAGATTACATTAAATAACATTAAAATTGCTACATCTCGAACTCATAGTCATATGCGGTTACCGGTGTGTTTGGAAGATTGTACACAAGGGCATCGGACATCGTATTAACATTTATGGCACAGTTGACCTCTGCCTTACGTTCAAAATTATACGATGTCGGAATATTTTGAAATTACTCCATAACACGCCTGTTTGAATACGATTGAAGTTTTTGATAGCTCATAACAAACGAAGGCGTGGGAAGGCAGGGAATATAATCTGATCATTTTCTCAAGCTATTTCACTTGAGAAATTGCTCGCCAAGACACCAGACTGCTACAGTGAAGAATTAGAATTCAGAATTCCTTCTTAAAATACCAGACACCTTTTATTGGAGTATTTATCAGGACTTACAATATAGCCCAGGAAATCTCCAGCATTTTAAATAAGGAAACCGGGACTGAGGAAACTGAAGGACCACACATGAAGTCAGAAAGGGAACTTATTAAATTAACGACACCCCAGACGCGTGAGAGAGGCCGATTCATGTATCTTTTATTCATCTAAGCAAAAAGGTCTGTGAGTCAGGACTGTCGTAAGTTGTGACTTACATTTCATATTTATTGCTAACATGTGAACTAACATATATATATATATATATATATATATATTTATATTTATTATATATATATATATATATATATATATATATATATATATATATATATATATATATATATATATATTACCATGGGAATTTTAATGTGAAACTCGCTTGTGGATGTCAAAGTCATGTGAGGCTGGCAATCTCAGCGTATAGAATGATGATTAATGAACCACCACTGCACGGGCTGGTGATTGCTTTATTGATAGTTTCGTAAAGAGAACTAAAAGCATAAAGTAGTTCCAGGTTTCCTATGGAGTAGGGAGGGAAAGATGAAAGAAATGATGTACATTCTAAATATAATACTTACATTTTCAAAGCGTGTAAATGATCTTTTAAACATATTCACTTTAAAATTAATGTTAAGTTTTCAAGCTTAAACCAGTGTAAATGTCTATGTGAAAATATTCGTTTTAAAGTAATGGAGGTTTCAAACTTTTCAGTCAGGTACAACATAAATGAAAACATATTCAATTTATATTGTGGACACGTGTCAATCAGTGGATATGTATATGTAAACATACTCTATCTGTATTATTAACCATTTCATTTAAATGTCATGTAATGTTAAAGCATTTCATTTAAATGTCATGTAATGTTAAAGCTTTTCTATTTAAATGTAAAGGAAGTTTTTTTCCCGAGGGATTAAATTTAATTCTCATCGAGGGTAAGTCTGAGTAATTGGGATAGTGGTATGGGAAGATAGGAACACATAACTATGGGGTGGAAAACGCCGTACTCAGAAGAGCGTTTCGTTCTATTCTTTTACCATAGTTATTGGTGGTACCAGCAGAAAGTACTATCTCTGGAACAAGAAGGAAACCGTGGCCTAAGCTTTTAGACGAAGGACCCATGTGGTAGACTCTCCTTGACATTTCTGGGAAACGAGCTACTCCCGACAATCTTGATCAGAAACGAGTGTGAGCAGAGTGAAAAGAACCAAGCCATAAGAAGAAGCAGAACCATCATTGTCAGTTAAGTTCAAATATATGCTGTCACTATTACTTCTTGTAACATCTCACATTCCATAAAGACTGTGATGATAACTTTTTTTATCTATAACTATTCAAATTATTTCCAACTGTTAAAACCTAGAGTGATTATTAAATTTTGTTATTTGTAATGTTACAAATTTAACTTCGATTTTAAAAGTTACTGCATGTTTGTCTCAGTCAAATTACTACACACACTCTAAACAGAGCTGTAATAGAATTCCAATGAGTAAATCACGGGTGGGGGCTTAAACGATCTGAACTTAAGAAGTGCTTAAATCCTTCACAAAAGCGTCGGCAGAATTACAGAGTTAACATACTCAGCCAAAGCAGTATTGTTCACGCTTATTCTGAATATCGTATGAAGGCTCCCTTTGTAATAGAAGTGTCATCACCCTTCTATCTACATCCCTGCCAAGAGTAATCTTGTGCGAAGGTAGATACCTTTGAAGCCCGTATTAGATACTCTTGAGTTTTGGCCACTGTTGGACCACTACTACAAAGCAGGGGAGGAAATACCGTCACACACAGTGATGTTATTCTTCAGTGAGACTCATTTTCATGCGACTTTATACCTATCTGTAAGTGTTTTTGGTCTTTCCTCTTACTCTTTGCTTGCATGTTGCATGACTGTACATGCCGTCAGTGTCCGTACGATATGTCCTCTACATATAAATTTGTGTGTGTGTCCTGAAATTGTCCTCAGAAGGCGTTGTACACGGAAAAGAAACTAGACATCGTTGGAACTAAAAAGATAAATGTAGTCCCATTGCAGTTACTGCCGTAGAGGAGTTAGAGTCTTCACTATTCTTGGTCCAGCTTCGAGAGGTAGGGTGACTAGTTCCCTTTCTGTTGCCTTTGCCGTTCATAACTCGAGCAGAGTCAGGTACCCACTTGCAGGTGAGTACACTGTCGCGTGACGCAATCGTGTTTCGTATCTTGTACCTTTGCCGCATGAGGCCAACGCTGTAACTACGCTACGAATGTACAGTCATCGGCAAACAGGTCACAGGATGAGTGTTAGATGTGAAACGCAATAATAATGGTGAAAGAATGATGTTTTCTGTCACAGTCCCTAACTCTTTTGGTCTGTGTGTAAGTACGGTAGTCCCGTAGCACATACTGCTGTAATGGAGTGAGGTGTTAAAGACTTCACCTATACTGTGTCGCAACTTTCTGAGGTTGGGAAACCAATCCCCATTCTTGATGCATTTACCTTCTCGAAATCAAAAGTCAGGTACTCATGTTTACAGCTGGGTAGACTGGAGAGTAACGCTACAGGGTTTTGAACCCGAAGCCCGGCCCGATCTCTCTTTGCTGTGAGAGGCAAGCTCTCTAACCACTCTACCAATCGGACGCTCATATTTGGGGGCGGAGGGAATATAGGGGGAAAAACACAAATTCAAATATGAGTTTACAAACAAAAGAGTCATCTTTCCCCCTATCGAGTTATCTCATCCATAACTAAAAATGTAGATGTATTTGTCTTAATTCATGCTGCTGTTACTATAGTTGTTGTTGACGATGATGTTGATGCCTTGTGTGAGAGCGCCTGTTGTTTTTCATTCTCTCTCCCGTATGTCTCGCAGCGGATGATTTCCGAGACGCGGTTCGCACCAACATTCTTCCCGTCACGACAATCTTTTGAACTCAAAGTATCCGAACGAGATGGATTTCCAAAGCAAATAGTTTCTATTATTGCTCCCGAGAGAGTGAGCTGTTTGTTTTTTGTTTTTGTTTTTGTTTTCTTTTTCATCCCTGCTGACATATTGCATTGGTAAACGTTTAAGCAGACTTCGCGTGGCGGCAAGAATGTTCGCGCAGACGAGAAGATTCTTACCGGCAGACGATACGATGTAGAAAACCGGGCGTCCCAGGAGCAAGCTCCCGTAGCTGGAGAGTTTGAGAAGTAGGAAGGTCACAATTAATCATTCTTACGTTTGGTTTTTTAAAAAAATAACTATTTTTTTGAGTCTGTGTTCGAGGGTTTGATGTTTGTTTTTTGTTGGGTGTGTAAACAAATAAGTTTACCGTTAGGATATTTCGATTTTTGACATACAAGCACGCGTGTGTTATGACTTGTCTGTGAAAGCAAAAATCGGCACCGATAAGCATGAGAGGTTTTTGGTCTTTTTTGGTGGTTTTTACCCCTTCTCTAAGCGTGATAGATTTGTGGTTTTGTGATGGATTTTCTGTCGGTTGTGGGTTTGTTGTTTTTTTTTTTTTTTTTTTTGGGGGGGGGGGGGGGGGGGGGGGGGGGGGGGTGGTGGGCGGCAATAATTGCATCTTTTTCAAAGTGACTTTTGAAAGGTGATTCAACCGTTTTCTTTTGCAATTATTTGTTCAAATTGTCTGTTTCCACCAGGACGACTTACTAATCTACTTAAACGAGATTTGTGCATCAAAATAACATAGTGTTAAAAACACACACAGTCCTAAGGTTCTTAGCGTGAAATCTGGAAGGTTGGCTGCGATGCTGAACACGGAGGAAAGCATCCAAATTTAGGAATTTCAGTCAAGAAGAAAAATTGTGAAGTTCTCATGTTTGAACCAAGATGGAGTTCCTGTGATCTTCTCTCGTATCTGTCGTCATACTAGTAAAGTGAGCGGCATAGCGGCGTGGTATCTCGTGTCTCACATTTCTTGGTTACAAGTTTCAGGTTCCGATGCGGCAAAACTGATTGAGTCAAAGAGTGCTCATTCTTACACTCTTGTCATCTCCTGGATGTTGTCTAGATGTCTTCGGCCGCTGACTTGACAGAAATGAGGAATAAGGGAGTGAGGAATTTGACATGGAGGCAAGGTAGTGTAAACTCTGATGGTGCAAAGAATGACGGAAAGGAAAGAAAGCTGAAGGAAAAGTTTTAAAAAAACTGTAGAGGTTCATTATGGTTTATAACAAACGGAAGAAAGAGACTTAGTCGTCATTATCATCATCTCCTGTTCACTACTTTTTTTTGGAGCGTGGAACCACAACTGGAACAGGCCATCTTGATGAAACCTACGCCAAAGCACAAACTTGTGTAGCAACTGTTTTGTTACATTATGAGGTTGTTAGTGCTATGTACAACATAACTAACCACCCATTTCGACATGCCGCATGAAGAAGTAGTCCTCTTCTGTTTTTGTCTCCCCAGAGAACCCCAAATTCCCCCCCCCCCCCCCCCCAAGCACCACCTTAGCGCTGGACATATCTAGTCATCCTTATCATCACGTTCCTTTTTACTCATTATAGCAGTTTATATTTCCACTTCTCTCAGTTATCGCCTGTGGTGAAAAATTCTAATACCCATATATAAATTAGCACATAAATGTAAAGCCGAACGAAATAATACGATAGGAAGAAGAATGGAGAAAGACCAGTGCTTTCCCAGTATAGATAACGCCTTCGTTGTATAACGCCGTAATGGCTAACACAAGATTTCTATTTGTCCTAATTCGTTCGTTCCTAAATAAAATGCTTAGGCTTAACGATACGGCGATAACCGTAGTTCTAAAAATAGAATGTGTAGTAAAATATTCTAGACGACCTTGATTTAAAAAAAAAAAACTAACATTAGTGCAAAATCGCGCACAAGGTTAGCCTTGGAAAGACAGATGGGCTTAGAAGAAAAAAAGCAGAGAGAGATAGACGGACCATGGAACACAGTAACGCGAGCCACTCGCAGTGTGTCTAAAAATAAACCAACTCGCAGTGTGCATGGCCTGATTTTTTCAAATAAACAGTGATGAAAAAAAAAACTAACGATACGATGTTAGGTTTTGAAAACAGGTTTAATTCTTATTAGGAAACCTGATATTTTACGTAGGGCTCCTGACTTTATACTGATAGTACAGTCGTAAAGAATTGAACAGGTGGTAGTTGAAATTAAACACTTAACATCGAAAAAAGATCGT
This sequence comes from Oreohelix idahoensis, assembly GCA_024509875.1. Taxonomy (NCBI): domain Eukaryota; kingdom Metazoa; phylum Mollusca; class Gastropoda; order Stylommatophora; family Oreohelicidae; genus Oreohelix; species Oreohelix idahoensis. The sequence continues at coordinate 188,154 of JAMPIV010006563.1, read as the reverse complement.
ATTCTTAACTACGCCACTTAGCCCCTTGAAAATCTTATATTCGTGTACAGGAAGGCTAGGGGACTAGGAATATGTAATAAATTATCTAAAAAGTCCATTAGATAATTAGATATTGATAATAAAACATATAGAGAACAGAGATACTGTCAGGTTTGGTCATATCTGCTTGGGATGGAATTCCCTGAATTTTGTTGAAACATAGTAGTGACAGAAAGTCTAAGATAGTACGAGGGAGGCCTTTGGCTGAACTTTGAAGTTAAAAGAAATTTGATTGGGTGACCTATGAATAACAAATAAATGCCTAGAAACGGAGTAAAAGTGAATGAAAATATTTGAATGACTGTGTACTCTTTTGAAAATATTCAAAACGATTGGCCAATATGCTGGATATTGGCAGAAGAAATCTTAGAGGGGACGCCATATTATTACACATTGTGAGAGATGAGAGCAGGCAGTGTTATCAAAAAATTAAATATATAATAACAGCCTGGACATACCGCAGATCAAACTGTGCCAGTCATCTTTAGTGTGTATTTCCTTACAAATTGTGGTAAGCTAGACATTTTTAATCTGTATGTTATATGACAATTGAATGTGAAATGATAAATTACGTCTGTATGTGTGTGGTTCAGTAGCAAACATGAGGCAAAGCCTAGATATTGCTCCACCATGTAAAAGATTGTCAGAGAGGAGTATAACTACATATATATATTGGATTGTGTGACGTACGTCTAGTTCGACAAGTGAATTTTCCCTGATATGATGGATGATTAAAGGGACTTTTAGCTTTTCATAACATTAAAACCCCTGAACATTTGTTGTAACTTTTCGTTTCGCCAGAGCGAACCGATTTCACTGGGACTCATTTAGTATGCGGCACGAGATCAAAGACACTGAGACGATCCCCGAGCAGAGAAGCTAGTTTCTCGCAGGTATTTATCATCTCCGCTGGTGGAGATCTCAGGAAGGACGGGCGGCATGCTATCAAAGACAGTAGTGGTCCCTGAAACGATTTCGCATCTCGGTGTTAAGCACGGAACCGATCGCAGCCAGAGCGAACGGGGAAAGCTGACGCAAGCAGCGAGCGAAAATACGAGAGGCCAGGGGCGGTTTCCCTCTTTGGTCTGGCGGTCAGATCTCCAAAATCCGTCCGAGATAAAAAAGGCTGTCAAGTTTCTCATGTCCCACTCATCTTGCATTCCAGTTGTAGATATACAGATCACGTAGAAATACACTTCATCATTCGCTGGCCAGAACTTGATAGAAGCACTAGCGATATTTGAAATCTTGCTAGATTATCCCATGGATTTTCATTTATATTTGCAGTGAATTCTATTTCTGTGCAAAACGGTAATATATATATATTGTGTAAAGTGATCAGTGGTCTAGTTCATTCATTCTATTTCATTGGATTTTGTGTTAATTTAAACCTATTAAATTAAACCGTCTCAATAGTTCCAGTTGTAAATGTAATGATATACCTGCTTTACTATTTCCAAAAAGATAATAGATGTTTAATGCTTAAATTAACTTTTAAAGTCGTGAAGGAATTTATAATTAATAAATTTAGTTAAGTCCTATATTTATAGATGTGTGATTTAACCACTAGAACTCGCGCAGTGTTTATTAAATACATAATTAAATACGCGAGCATATATATAATAGTCTTAACGGGAAATTTATCGCGCGCTTAGAAGATTATTTGATTTTTAAAGTATGATTATGTTGTTATGGGTTTTCTATCTTTTTCTCTAGATTGATCACCTTTTGCAATCCCAGCAATAACGAAATCTTTCAGAGTTTCCATACTCGGTTCTTAAACTTCCAGACAGTTTGATGAGACATTTTTTTAAAGTAAATCTTGTGGTGGTCCGGTGCGGCCTAGCTAACATAATTGCATGAAAGAAAGCCTACCCAAGATCATTTGATTATTATCATCAAATTAACTTACAATCTGTAAGATAAACTGGAAGATGAACAGTGCCAGTAGCGATAGTTTATATACTGCTCTATTGTGAGAGATTACCGATTTACCTGACTGTGACTGAGCCTAGTTTTTCCTCACTGGATTAAAAAAACTTTACCGGTCAGTTGCTGTCATCGCGCAGTGAACGAATATTGCCATCCCCTCATTTTCACCCCTGTGTTGAATTGTGTCAGTGCCATCCCATAGACTCCTTTTATATAATAAAACACAAGAACTCTTTAAACTTCAAGTCCGGCGATAAGCGGGAATATTTGCTCTCTCAGAAAAAAACTCGCAATATCTGGGGCGGGACATAGAAGTGTTAGACAGTTTTCACATGTCAAGAGTTTAAGTACTGTGTATATCATGCTATGGATTGTCTGATGCTGAAATCGGTAAGTGTGTGGTGTATATGAGTGTGGATCCTCACAGTGTGCATGAATGACAGGAGATTTTTTTTTTTTGCAAAAACCATTTGTTAACTTGCCTACCGGGTAATACGTTTTCTGTATACCCGGCATTGTTCCTTTAGTGGGATAATTTGTTAACTCTGTTTCCCCCCCCCCCCCCCCCCTTTTTTTTTTCTTTGCTTAGTAAAGGGAAGACACCAGTTGGGATAACAGTATTTTTTTGTCTACCGCCATAACTAATATTGTAACACCTCTTTCAGAGTAATTAAATTCACTGTTGGGTTACATTACCTATGTTCCTGATAACTATCTATCTTGAGACTGGGTTTATCTTTGTCTAATACAAGCGGGAAGGGCTTAGTCGATACCAATCTTCTTCACCCCCTCCCTACCTTGATATTTGCATTTTTCTGTACTTATGATAATTTTATGTAACACTTGATATTGTTTTTTTGTGATTTGATCTTTTAGGTTAATAAACATCATAAACTTATATCGGACTGTGTTGGAATACCCAAAAGCCCAAAATTCCCTATTTGTTTAATATAGCTGTATCCACGTCGTCTGAGTGTTTGAAGCACCAAACGTGTGTCTGGAAAACTGGCAAATAATTGTTTGACCAGGAGAGTGGAAGAGAAGATTGAGAGAAACGATTTGTCGTAAATAAGTCTGTCTTTACTCTCCTCCAGCACTCTGTGGGGCATCATATTTAATCTATACATTTCTATCACTGAGTTTTCATCATCATTCTACACTCTAAACCGGACTACTATTTCTAGACTCTTTCTCTCAAAATAAATTTACGACAGATTGCCATATAGTAACATAACACCTATCCTATTGTATGGAAGGGATTACAGCTGGAATTGCAGAGGCGTTGTAACCATTAGGGAGAGGAATACTGGTGTATATTGTCACATGAAAAGCTAGCAGTTGGCCAAAAGCGCTGAACTTTATGTTTGTTTGTACTGTCATGTACTTCAGTGTGGAATAATATTGTATATTATTTATGAAGAAGGAGGCACAACCTTCTCATTTCAGGGGCCGTGGTATCTTCTTCTTCTTCGATCCTTAACCACCGACCGTCAAAGCAGTCAGTGGCCATCACGCCTAGTGGCGTCTTGTAGGGCAACAACAAATTGATTCCACTTTGCACGGTCGGTGGCCATCCTTCGTACAGTGCCCCAACTCTGGTTCATTCTTTGCATCTCAGCCTCCACAGTCCTCCGCCAAGTTGTTTTTGGTCGGCCTCTCTTTCGCTTTCCTTCAGGGGTCCAAAGCATAGCTGATCTTGTGATGGCATCAGGGTCTCTTCTGAGGACATGGCCAACCCAGCTCCAGCGTCTGCCAGCTATGATGGTGTGCATGTCCTCTTGCTTGCTACGAGTAAGCAGATCTTGGTTGGTGATGGTATTCGGCCAAAAGATGCGGTGAATTTTTCTTAGGCATGTTGTGTGAAAAGAGGACAATTTTGACATTTCCTTCTCTGTGACTCTCCAGCATTCCGCACCATAGAGAAGCACAGAAAGCACGCAACTCTGGTATAATCTTAATTTTGTGCTTGTGCTGTATTGGGAGGACTTCCAGATGTTATTTAGCCTAAAGAAGGCTGTTCTTGCCTTATTCATTCTGATGTTGATGTCTTTGCCTGCCCCGCCGTCTGGTGTTACTATGCTTCCTAGGTATGTGAAGGTATCTGTCTGTACCAATTGCTGATTCCTTACTGATATGGGCTCAGGGTTGCTCACATTGAGCGTCATGACCTCAGACTTCTTTAAATTGATGGCCGTGGTATAGATGGTGATATTGCATCGTCCGGTCTGAGTACTGCGTGATCCAGAAAGCTGGCAGCAGACTCCCTGCACAAGATAGCGGCCATTGTATATCATACTATCAAACTGAGAAGCAAGCGAGCAGAGGATACAGGTTTCCTGCAGCTGCATTATGAGATAAGCGCTTGTCAGCACGAAAAAGCTCAACCTTGAATAAAATACCCTGAACTGAACTTTATTATAAAAACAAAAGGGACAGAAAATTAAAAAAAAAAAACCAGAATCTGTGAATCCTTCAATATTATTTCCACCAGTACAAACACATGAAGTCGTGATGACCAACAACAACCTAGCACTAAAAGCCAGTATTACCTCATAATAATACATCACAACACTACACTCATATTACAATAATAATATATGTCAGGACAAAGATCTTTTGTATAAATTCTTGTACATAAACATTGTGCTTACATTTGATTGTGATTCCTGATTCACATTGTAGTAGGATCAGGATATCTATATATTGAAAGAGCTAATACAGTGTATAAAAGTTAACACTTGACTTACTTAAGATAAATCTTTAGAGTGTTATGTGTTTGTGATTGTCATAGTGCTGTAAATTGTTGTGGATCTTAACTTAGGTGTTTATCTGTCTGTTGGTTGTTGTGAACTTTTACTTCATCACTATAATAACCCTAGACATTAAACGAAGTCATCATACAATTCAAGAATAAATCTGATTGAGGTCGAAATGTGGTAGCAAGCAAGGTTCTCTGTAATACACCAAACTTATTAGATACAGAGACCTTCACAGCTGATCTCATTCAGTACACTAAGTCCCCTATAACTATATTTATATAATCCCAACTCACCACGTCGCCGCAGAAACGATCTAGAGACCACAGATATAGAATGCATATGGTTAGAGGTAAAGCCACAAAATCACAGACCCATTGTAATCGTATATCTTTATCGAAATCCCAGTGTAGGAACAACATGGTTTGAAGATTTCACGAACATGATGGATAAAGCTAATATTACAGTCAATGAAATTATTTTTCTGAGTGATTTCAGTATCGATATGCATAAGCCAAACCAAACATGGACCAACATCATAGTATAAAATAAAACAAATAGTCAACCAGAGTAACAAAAAACATTATCCACTGTGGCCGTGCGTGCTGGTATGTTGTTGTTGTTATTGTTTAGTGGTAAGTCCGATCACTATCCCAACAATGGGTAGTTGTACATTACGATGTTTCATGTACGAGTACATACATATAGCACGAAATAGATGTGGCGTGAGGTTTTTATTTGGCTCTTGGATCAGTATAGTACTGACAATTACAGAAATAGAATTTCTGCAGAAAATAGTGAAGTCCCAGTGTCTGAGAGAACTACTGGTATCACGAATTAGTTACGGCTGTGAATGATCTGATCTCGAAAAATTAGTAGAGAGGAGACCGACATAACTTGCCACCTCCGCTGTGTAACTAACTGTGATATTAAGACAAGGAAACAGATTTTACTTAACAATGATAAAATTGACAAGTCTTCAAATACAATTTCCTTATTATTTATTTAGTATATACACTATCTACTCTTGTGCTGAAGGGTGAATGTTGAAAAATGGAATGTAATGGATTTGTAAGTTTACATATGATTTACAAATATTTATATTTATATAGATATATAAATATATTACAACAAGTTTTCCAATTATAGGAACAAAATTTATATCAGCTGTGCTGTTATTCAATTATAGTACATGTATCAGCTGTGCTGTTAATTACGTCTATAACATTTATTAGCTGTGCTGTTAATCTTGTCTCTTTCTACGCTAAATCACTTTCTCGTCACTGACACTAACTTTTGCTCACAATGCTGACAGAAATGGTACTAATGTGTACTCATCTCTCTAAGGTCTGTTCTTCTTTGTTTGGTTCACACAACAACGGCTGAGGATCGTTGCTTTAGCCCACCCAAGACTGAGGGGGACCAAAGATGTAGATTCTGTGCAACCTCTATGCTCCTGCGGAGTTCCAGGCAGCTGGATTGACGACCCACGATCTCATTTTTGATGACACGAATAAAACCTGTAACAAGGAAAAATAGGGGCTAATTTCTGTCCTCGAGCCCACCTATTTCTAGTGTGGGTGAAATGAGCGTGTCTCAGGTGTCTTCATGTAGGATTAATGACAACATGGCTCAGTACGATTTAGCAATAGCGAGACAAGACAGGTGTCTACTTGCAAAACATTCTTTCTGATAAACTAATACATGGATACATTCAATAATATAAATTCAATACATGAATACATCCAATAATATAAATTCAATACATGAATACATCCAATAATATGTATTCAATACATGAATACATCCAATAATATGTATTCAATACATGAATACATCCAATAATATGTACACCTAGGTGTGATACAACCATTTCCTTCCCCCTATAATATACCAGGCCCTCTCTGACAAGTGCTATAATATATCCTAACAATATTGTTATGTTCTTATGATAGGAGTATATGAGACGAGGACTGTTTGGTTATATTTCAGGTGGGAGTAATCTGAATAGACTGAAGTATGTGAGACAATAGATTGAGATATATGAGACAATAGATTGAGCCATAACAAGGACTGTTTTGGTTATATTCCAGTTGGTTTTATCTGAGATAATAGACTGAAGTTATAGGAGACAATAGGTTGAGACCTAACAAGGACTGTTTTGGTTATATTTCAGTTGGTCTGAGATAATAGATTGAAGTTATAGGAGACAATAGGTTGAAGCATGAGTCCTATTAGTCTTCGTCTTCATCAATCATATTAGGAAATACAATCATTATACCTAATGCCCCAAGATACAATCAGTAACCTGATATATTCATAGTGAACCAAAATATATTAAATATATACAGGTGTAGGTAGTATAAATGACACACAACAAATACCAACATTATATTATCTGCTCAAGGCCTATTTTCCTACCAGTTTATAGTAAAAATATATTTACCCTCTAAGATTTTTAAACCGGCCAGGTTTTGACTCGACTTAGTGAAGCAGGCTGCAGGTCAATGCACTCAGGTAAGCTATAAATCAAGGTGACAGCTTCTCCTCTTCTTCAGTCGGTCGTGTCTCTGGCTTCATGTCTGGTGTTGCGTGCTTTTGCATAAAATCTCGCCCGATTATATAGGCAGATGAATGCTTAAGGAAAGCTTTTGGTTGGTTCCTGGTGCGGCAAGCTGATTGGTTGTCTGCAGTTTAGTCCCAGGCGTCGTACAGCCTCATTTTATTCTGTTTTTTTCCGCCATCTGGCGTGAACAAGATGGCCGCGACCCACATCCGAAAAAACAGGGCTTAAGTTTTTTCCTGACGTAACTTCTTGTAATTTATTCCGGCTCAGCAACTGTGCGTTGATTGGCTGGGGCAAATTTGTATCCCGACATAATGATTTAACAAAGTAGTGGGGTTACACACACTCGTTTCACGACAATAGAACTGATGCAGGATGATGAACTCGATGAAAATATACTTCACTAGAACAGCGGTGAAGCAAACAAAGTAGTCAAGTTTATTTACATGATCTTTTCAAGAATGTAATGTGGAAGGGGATTCAATCTATCCTGCCTTGCCACTGCAGAAATCAAACTTCTTATACAGTCATTTCAATAGTATTTATATACATTTATATACAAAGTCGACCGTTCATTCCTCGTACCATGGTTTCTTGTTACTGTCCCTGTTTCTATTTTTTCTTCTTCTCGTCCTTACTATTTCTTACCCAACTCTTTCTTTTCCTTTCTGAGACTAGAACGATAATCACTTAAAGTTACTGGTTTCCTTTATTCTTTTCTGACGATAAAATGTTCGGGCGTATTTCTGTGTGCGCTGGTTGGTTTATCTCGTATGACGAAAGACTGGCCTAAACCGCCAGGGAATGACTATTTCTACCAACTGTTCTTACTACACACTACTAAACAAAACCGTTCATACCTGCTGTCTCTGCGCTTGGGAAAAACACACTTGTCTTGAGCCCACTGCGTGGGTGTTAAAAACACACATCATCAAAACTGTATCTAAATTGCTCAAACAGCAATTCTCTCTATAAAGATGTCATTTGAGTCTCCAAGGAACTAGACAACCGTACATCTCTTGTGAACACAAGAGTCAATCAAACTATGGCTTGTTGTCTACGATCTTCCCTGTGGTGCTCACCATTCAAACATTTTAATACATGGGAGAAAACATTCCCAAACCTATGCTACTGCTATTTTTGACATCTCAAATCCAACTCACTAACTTCTTTCCTCAATTTCCTATTACAAATTTATAAACTCACAACTCATTCATTGTCACGGACTGTTCGCTTCAGAAACCCAAACATCTCACTTTCATTCCGGCTTCATCCAAATCAAAACTCACCGAGAGGCCTAAGGGACACCATAATATTATTACTTCCCTTCGCTAAGTCCCTATTCCATATATCCCTATTTCCCTTAGTACTTTCTATAACGTTATTAAAAAATCGTGAACCATATTTTGTTACATCGCGACTTTCATACTCACAATCTAATACTTTTCTCAAGGGACACAACTTACAGATAAGCTCCCTTAGTAAAAGACCGCAAACCTTCACTCTATTATTTCCCAAGTCAACACAATATAACCGCACATCATTTCCTTTTCAAATTTCATGAAGCATAACTCCATACCCTCTCTACTGACTCCAAAGCTCAACTCCCCGTTACCCCACATTAATCGATCACATCTATGTAACCTGTCCAGAAAACATTATATAATGCTCCATCCCTACTATTGCTATAAGCACTGACTACTATCCCATATGTTGCACTTGGGCAAAACATGGGTACAAATCTCCAATAAATAAACACATTAGTATTCAATATAGAATCATTCACAAATAATTCACGGTAGACATTTTGTAGACTTCTATATTCAATATAGAAGTCTACATACAAAATGTCAACCGTGAATTATTTTTGAATGATTTGCGCCAACGTTTACCAACTTCCTGATCCTGAAGACGCCATCGCATATTGGACAATGACATTTTGTAGTATTTTTAATAAGCATGCGCCTACTAAAAAAATTCGCGAGACAAATAAAGTTTCCATGGAAGTACTTGACGCTATGAGACAGAGGGATTCGGTAAAAGGTAACGGATCCCGTTACACGCCCATTGAGGCATATTGGGAATATGGTGTTAGGCCCATATTTTCTTGACCATCGGCACACTAGTGATGGTGTGGTCAGATGATGTAGTGTGACGGTATTGCCTCCCCTGCTTTGCAGTAGTGGTCCAACAGTGGCCAAAACTCAAGAGTATCTAATATGGGCTTCAAAGGTGTCTACCTTCGCACAAGATTACTCTTGGCAGAGATGTAGATAGAAGGGTGATGTCACTTCTATTACAAAGGGAGTCTTCACAAGATATTCAGAATAAGCGAGAACAATACTGCTTTGGCTGAGTATGTTAACTCTGTAATTCTGCTGAGAGCTTTTGTGAAGGATTTAAGCACTTATTACTTTCAGCTCGTTTTAGCCCTCACCCCTGATTTACTCAGTGGAGTTATTTTATTTTAGTATAGCTCTGTTTAGAGTGTGTGTAGTAATTTGACTGAGACAAACATGCAGTAACTTTAAAAGGATTAAATCGAAGTTAAATGTGTAACATTACAAATAACAAAATTTAATAATTACTTTAGGTTTTAACAGTTGGAAAATAATTTGAATAGTTATGGATAAAAAAAAGTTATCATCACAGTCTTTAGGGAATGTGAGATATTACAAGAAGTTAAGTGGCAGCAAATATTTGAACTTAGCTGCCAATGATGGTTCTGCTTCTTCTTATAGGTTGGTTCTTTTCGCTCTGCTCGCGCTCGTCTCCGATCAAGATTGTCGGGGGTAGCTCGTTTCCCAGAAATATCAAGAGAGTCTACCACGTGGGTCCTTCGTCTTAAAGCTTAGGCCACGGTTCCCTTCTTGTTCCATGAACGAAACGCTCTTCTGAGTATGGCGTTTTCCACCCCATAGTTATGGGTTCCTGTCTTCCCATATCACCACCCCAATTACTCAGACTTTACCCTCGATGAGAATTAAATTTAATCCCTCAGGATAAAACTTCCTTTACATTTAAATAGAATAGCTTTTGCTTTACATGACATTTAAATGAAAAGGGTAATAATACAGGTAGAGTCTGATTTCATATACATCTCCACTGATTGAAAAGTGTTAACAAAATAAATTAAATACGTTTTCATTTATGTTTTACACTGATTGAAAAGTCTGAAGCTTCCATTACTTTAAAATGAATATTTTCACATAGACATTTACACTGGTTTAAACTTGAAAACTTACATTAGTTTTAAAGTGACTATGTTTATAGGGACATTTAGTCTGCTTTGAAAATGTAAGTATTATACTTAGAATGTACATCATTTCTTTCATCTTTCCCTCCCTGCTCTTTAGGGAACCTGGAACTACTTTATGCTTTCAGTTCTCTTTACGAAACTAGCAGTAAAGCAATCACAAGCCCGTGCAGTGGTTGTTCATAAATCATCATTTTATATACTGAGGTTGCCAGCCTCAAATGACTTGGGCGTCCTGTAGCAATTTTCACACATTAAAATTCACATTGTAATATATATATATACATGTTAGTTCACATGTTAGTAATGAAACATAGAATAAAAAATGCTACTTTCGCCAATCTTGGCTACAGACTTGTTGCTCAGATGAATAAAAGAGACGAGTTGGTCTCTTACACGCGTCTGGGGTGTCTTTAATTTGAGAATAGATTCCCCCTGTGACTCCGTGTGTTTTTTAGTTTTCCTTAGTCCTGGTTTTCCTTGTTACAATGCTAGAGATTTCCTGGGCTGTTTTTTGTAAGTCCTTTTGGAATACTCCAATAAAAGGTCCAGACCGATAAAAGGAATTCTTGAGTTCTAACTTGGCATGTCTAGGTTCTTTTGGCGAGCGTGTCTCACAGCCGTTTTTGCACAGTGAAGTGGGTTTGAACAAATGCCAGGTTATATTCCCCCTCAATGTTGTTATGAAACAAATCAGAAAGATCCAATTATTTCAAATCATGCAGGGCGGGTGTGATATTTCAAAATAGTCTCACGTGAATTAAGGTGCGTGCCTGCAAAGGTCACGTATTACCATATATTGACATCTGATGCCTTGCATACACTCTCACAGGCAGATCGGTAGACACACATGACAACATGTGTAAGCTGTAATACTTATTACTTTATTAAAAAGTAATATTGGTGTATCAAGGAAGACCCGGAAGCGCTTATGTCACACTTGTCTGCCCACATGTGTCACACAGACAGTAATCTCGTTATCTGTCGTGTGAGTACGCAAAAACTCCGTGTTTGCCCAGCTTGTTAACAAACGAGTCGCTATCAGCGGTTTAATCTAAACACGCTGGCGCTTATCTTATCTAGTTGCTTCTCGCAGGCTGGGATAAACAACTAATAAAAATCAGTACAAAATATGTCTCTGATCCTGTCGGAGTGAAACAGAGATCGTGAAGAGGTCGTCCATTTCGTCACAGATAGTCAGCATCACGCTGGCCACCTTAGCCTTACCAGAGTTGCTCTGGTACCAAATTCATGAGGCTGGGTCGACCCGGGGCCGTATGCGGTCTAAAAATCCGACCTCAACTGGGGATCGAACAATGGACCACTGAGCTAGGAAGCCAGTGCACTAAACACTGCGCTACCGCGGCTCTCATTACATATCGGACAGTATGAAATAAAATACAATGCTTAATTCGCAGAAGGAAAAAAAATATTTTCGAAATTTAGTTCAGAGCAAAACAAACGGTAAATAGATATGGTAGGCAATAAACACGTTAGCGAACAAAAGAAATTTTCCAGACTCACCAACTCCTAATGCGTCACTTATTTGTACATACCTCAGCAATCATTTTCAGGGAGACATCAACAACATAAATTCCATCATTCCTTCCTCCCCTTGTGACTTTAGCAGATTATCTACGTTCTGCGAGAACAAGTGTACTAACACTATTCCAAGCGACATCCCTTTTCTAACAGTTAACAAAGGTTATAATTATCTTACTGACTTTAAAGATAATCACTCATTGTGACTTGATGGAATCAGTAATCGAATATTGCGTTATGCTGCACCATCTATTAGTGATTCACTAACATTCATATATAATCAATGTATAGCGAGGAGTTACTTTCCGTCCGCTTTTAAAATCACTAAAGTATACCCACTTGTCAAACCAGGTTATCTGATAATAATAAACTTGGTAACTAAAGGCCTATTTCTCTTACATCGTCGCTGTCCGAAACCACTGGAAAAACACATACACAAAACTACAATACAACAGTCGGTAGTCAGTCAATACAGTCGGTAGTCAGTCAATACAGTCAGTAGTCAGTCAATACAGTCGGTAGTCAGTCAATACAGTCGGTAGTCAGTCAATACAGTCGGCAGTCAGTCAATACAGTCGGTAGTCAGTCAATACAGTCGGTAGTCAGTCAATACAGTCGGCAGTCAGTCAATACAGTCGGTAGTCAGTCAATACAGTTGGTAGTCAGTCAATACAGTCGGTAGTCAGTCAATACAATCGGTAGTCAGTCAATACAGTCGGCAGTCAGTCAATACAGTCGGCATTCAGTCAATACAGTCGGCAGTCTGTCGGGGTTCAGACCAAAGCAATAATGCCCCACACAAAGATGTAGACAACCGGCACCTAAACTTCAGTAACGATAATATATGTGGGGCAATCTTTGTAGACTTTAAAAAAAGCATTTGATATGATAGATCACGGTATTTTAATCAGAAAATTAGAAACAATTAAATTAAATATTAAGCTGGAGAAATTAATTAAATTGTTCCTATCAAACAGACATCATGTGATGTCTTACAATAATTCATTGTCAAACCCAACCCTTGTCAATACAGGTGTTCCTCAGCGTTCTTTTCTCGGCCCTCTTCTCTTTGCCATATGCACTAAGGATCTTCCTCTACACATCAAACATTCATCACGTGACCTGTTTGCCGATGACTGTACCGTTTATACAAGTGGTAAAAGTTCCATCACGCTAGAACTGTCTTTACAAAACAATACACATAATCTTATTAAGCACAGTAACCAGAATTGCATGCAAATAAATATAAGTAAAACGAAATGTATGATAATATCAACCAGGCATAAATCACAAAACTCGCAGAAAATAATAACACTTCATCTCTACAGAGGGACATCACGAATAGAAAACTTAAATGAACACAGAACTCTAGGTCTAACTGTTGGCCAACACCTAAGATGGAACGCACATGTACATGCACTCACAAAGTAAACGTCACAGAAAGTTTACCAATTAGCCAAAATCAAACACTTCCTAAATGAGGAGGCAAGGAAAAGGATCTACATATCTCATGTACAAACACATCTAGACTATTGTTCCACAATCTGGGATTGTTGTTCTATATCCAACACAAAAAGGCTCCATTCACTTCAGAAACGCGCAGTGTGTCTAGTTTTTCACAACACCAAACACATTGTACAGATTTATATAAGTATCTTTAAATATTACCCCTCAGAAAGCGCTTCCTATTTAACAAAGCAAAATTCTCTCACAAAATCTTGTCAGAGAATGCTCCAACATGTCTGTGGCCGCTTTCAAAATACAATGACAGTCAGCCCTTAAACAAATTTAGCTCAGTGGTCCATGGTTCGATCCCCAGATGAGGTGGGATTTTTTTAGGCCGCAAACGGCTCCTGGGTCGACCCAGCCCCATTTGGGTACCAGAGCAACTCTGGGAAGGTTAAGGCGGCCGGCGTGACCACATCACCCCTAGTGTGCCGATGGTCAAGAAAATATGGGCCTAACACCATATTCCCAATATGCCTCAATGGGCGTGCAACGGGATCCTTTACCCCCCTTAAACAAATTACATGTACCCAACCCAGGCTAGACCTATTTAAGAAAAGTGTAGCTTACTCAGATGCTCATCTTTGGAACAATCTTCCCCATGACCCGAAAAACACGCACAGTCCCTACTCATACAACCGAAGACTGTTCAAATACTTTATGAGTGCTGATTATCTTCTTCTTCTTTGATCCTTAGCCGCCGACCGTCAAAGCAGTCAGTGTCTCGGTCGGCGGCTATCCTTCGTACAGTGCCCCAACTCTGGTTCATACTTTGCATCTCAGCCTCCACAGTCCTCCGCCAAGTTGTTTTTGGTCGGCCTCTCTTTCGTTTTCCTTCAGGGGTCCATAGCATAGCTGTTCTTGTAATGGCATCGGGGTCTCTTCTGAGGACATGGCCAACCCAGCTCCAGCGTGTGCCAGCTATGATGGTGTGCATGTCCTCTTGCTTGCTCCGAGTAAGAAGATCTTGGTTGGTGATGGTATTCGGCCAAAAGATTCGGAGAATTTTTCTTAGGCATGTTGTGTGAAAAGAGGACTATTCCGACATTTCCTTCTCTGTAACTCTCCAGCTCTCCGCGCCATAGAGAAGCACAGAAAGCACACAGCTCTGATATAATCCTAATTTTGTGCTTGTGCTGTACTGAGAGGACTTCCAGATGTTGTTTAGACTAAAAAAGGCTGTTCTTGCTTTGTTCATTCTGTTGTTGATGGCTTTGCTTGCTCCGCCGTCTGGTGTTACTATGCATCTTAGGTATGTGAAGGCATCTGTCTGTTCCAGTTGCTGATTCCTTACTGCTGATTATATGCCGCCCTAACTGATTATGTTTCGAATTATTATCTAATATACTGTACGGAGGTCCTAATGATCTAGTTTTTCATTTCAAAATACTTATTTCTAAATTGTTATCAGATACTGTAAATGTATGCTGTTATACTACTTTATAATGTTGCATTGCCCTTAAATTAACTTAATACTTTAAGTAACGCGGGAGAATGTCTGAATAACAGTAATAAAAGATGAGCGAGAGCAAATACAGAATGCGAGAAGGGGCTGTGCACCCCATTCTCAGTCCATCGTATCTGTCCGTCTATCTATCTACCTAGTCCGTCTATCTATCTACCTAGTCCGTCTATCTATCTACCTAGTCTGTCTATCTATCTACCTAGTCCGTCTATCTATCTACCTAGTCCGTCTATCTATCTACCTAGTCCGTCTATCTATCTACCTAATCCGTCTATCTATCTACCTAGTCTGTCTCTCTATCTACCTAGTCTGTCTCTCTATCTACCTAGTCTGTCTATCTATCTACCTAGTCTGTCTATCTATCTACCTAGACTGTCTATCTATCTACCTAGTCTGTCTATCTATCTACCTAGTCCGTCTATCTATCTACCTAGTCCGTCTATCTATCTACCTAGTCTGTCTATCTATCTACCTAGTCTGTCTATATATCTACCTAGTCCATCTATCTATCTACCTAGTCCGTCTATCTATCTACCTAGTCTGTCTATCTATCTACCTAGTCTGTCTATCTATCTACCTAGTCCGTCTATCTATCTACCTAGTCCGTCTATCTATCTACCTAGTCCGTCTATCTGTCTATCTAGTCCGTCTATCTATCTACCTAGTCCGTCTATCTATCTACCTAGTCCGTCTATCTATCTACCTAGTCCGTCTATCTATCTACCTAGTCTGTCTATCTATCTACCTAGTCCGTCTATCTATCTACCTAGTCCGTCTATCTATCTACCTAGTCCGTCTGTCTATCTACCTAGTCCGTCTATCTATCTACCTAGTCCGTCCATCTATCTACCTAGTCCGTCTATCTATCTATCTAGTCCGTCCATCTATCTACCTAGTCCGTCTATCTATCTACCTAGTCCGTCTATCTATCTACGTAGTCTGTCTATCTATCTACCTAGTCCGTCTATCTATCTACCTAGTCCGTCTATCTATCTACCTAGTCCGTCTATCTATCTACCTAGTCCGTCTATCTATCTACCTAGTCCGTCTATCTATCTGCCTAGTCCGTCTATCTATCTACCTAGTCTGTCTATCTATCTACCTAGTCTGTCTAATTCTGCTCATGAGTTAGGGAAGGCAGAGACAGCGAGGAAGGGAAGTGGTTACTCCACCTCATGATGCTGGACCTAGTATTGTGAAGGCTTTAACAATTCACTCCCCTATTGCAGTATATGCTACAGGACTCTAAGCCCCTCACTTCTGGTAAAATCTCTCGATTACACTGGGAAACACGCCGAGTCATTCTGAAGCCTAGACTGTTGAAATAGTTCACGAGTTCTTATAACACGCCATGCTAATCTGATTATATTTTAAATTATTGTATAATTGAAGATCGGCTACCACGACAAGCATGGGAAACAAAGAGCCAAGGATCCAGACCCCGAGGACGACCCAGAGTCCGCTGGGAGGACAACATTAGACAATCTTTGAAGGACCGAGGACTAGAATGGAACCAGGCCAGGAGGAAGACAGCCGATAGAATAGTCTGGCGCTCTCTCTTCCAAACCTCTACACCTCACGGTAGAAGGGGAACGACTAAGTAAGTAAGTAAGTATAATTTACTGTATGCTGGGTTGAATTTTGTCTCATTGTCTGTTTATTAGTTGTTCTTGATTTCCATTACATTACTTTATGTTATGTTTTTTTTTTTTTCAAACATACTTAAATTTGATTATAACTCGATATTGCAAATGTATACTGTTATATTACTTTTATAATGATTCATGCCTAAATAAAGCTTAAAGTAAATGTGAGGATGAAAGGATACATTATCCATGATGAGCGAGAAAGAAAGGGCAGAATGTCAGACGGGTCTGTTTGCCCAATTCTTAACCCTTTGATAATAAAGTTCGTTCTTTCGTTCCTTATGGAGAATGGATACACCAATTAAACTGTTCCCTTTACAGAAAGTCTGCACCAGGCTTCCACGTGCTCTTGCTACAATGGCTTCTGTAAAACATTTTTTTCACATGTTGAAGTTGCCAGCATCATACACAGCCTCATATTAGTCTCCTTCTCAGACATTTCTGAGGGAGCGGCAAGCCCATTATTTCTTTGTCTCATCAGAGGCCCCCGCCCCCTGAGAACGGCATGCTGCCAAATCTAGTCAGAGTGAAGAACATGTCAGCAATGTTGCATTTCTGTCTTGAATTGTTAACACATTCAATACCATAATTCCCGCCGTAAGTACTTCGGTCGGTCGGTCGGTCAGTCACATTTTGCGTACCGTTATTTGCGCACTTTTTCTATTTTCGAGAGAGTATATTAACTTTCAACCACACCTAAGGGGCTGCAACTGTGGTTGAAAGTTAGACAATAATTGTTTTGTTTCCCCTTATATGTACTCTACCGAAAATATAAAAAATGCGCAAATGAAGGTGTGCATGAACAGTTTGATTATGGAAAGAAGCCAACAACACGATTGATAAATGTTAGTTATTTGGTCAATTTACGGTCATTAGATCATTATCACTGCTCCACATGTCATTCAGGTAACGTTACTCCATGTCTTCATATTTAATACATCGATATAACTTTCACTACAAATATGTGTTGACAGTCACCTGCAATGAAATGACCACAGTAGTGATAGTACCGTCTGTATTGCATATGGGACTCAAAGACGCAGCAACAGAGAATGAAGTCAGCGACCCATAACTTGCTTCTTGCGTCAGGGTCAGCGAACCAGAGCTGACCAAGACCTTACTCCACCTCCAAGTGGTGGTCCTGGAAACAGGCTGTATCGCTGCAGTCTGGCTGAGAGAGTAAGGATCGAAGAGGGAAGGCAAACCCGGTTCCAAAAAATGCTGTGCTAAAGTCGGATGTGTCGGCCGAAACTGGCATATATCGCAGCTTCGCTGTAAACAGACACAACGCAACCAACGTCCTTTTCAGAACGAACGAGGAAGAAGAAGAAGTAATGCATGTAACAGAAACAACACACTATAATTAATAACCTGTCGATGTTGACGGGTTATTGCTAGTTAACATCAGATAAACCCACGAAGCGTTTGTCTATGGGCCCCTTGTAACCCTTGGGGGTCTCGGAAGACATATAGAAAGAACAAAACTGCTGTTTCCTCAGGCGACTAATGTGAAGTTGCGCATATGGCTGGCAACCTCGTCATGTAAAACAAATTGCCAGAAAAAACACTACTGCAAGAACGTATGACTGCTTGGTGAGGCCATCTTCAATGGTGGCTCCATGCTCAGTGTGAATAAGAAAATAATGATGAGGATTATGATTATGATAATGATTATGATAATGAGGATGATGATAATGAGGATGACGATGATAATGAGGATGACGATGATAATGAGGATGATGATTATGGTAATGAAAATGATGAAATGGCACGTGAAATATAATGATTTTTACAGTTGAAGATAGTAAGTAAACTTGATATCAACTAAGTTATAATAATGTATGTTAAATATTACAGACAACAGACCGTCCTAGTGGCAGTATGGTTAGAGTGCTAGCTTCTCGAGGCAAAAGGACCTGGCTCGAAACGAGGTTTCGTTATGCTCCGGTCTACAAAGTTACCAAAATGGGTGTCTGAGCTTGCTCTGAAGGCAAAGACAGTTAGGAAGGGAACTAGTCATCACCATCTCATAAAGCTGACAACAAAGAGTAGGTAACGACTTTAAGATCTCTCTTCTACGGCAGCATATGATATATGGGTCTACCTAAAGCTGTTTATAACAGAAAACTGTACATTTGTTTATAAGCAAGATCGTCTTCATTTTCGAATCATGTATCCAGGTACTGGCAGGGACAAGTCATGTGAGGATAAATTCTCAGGCACTGGGGGAAAGCTCGTATAGCCAAGGGCTCTCAATGATTTGACAATAGGTTTCTTCTGAACCTAGCGCAGCTGTGAGATGTAACAGATGCAGGTAAAACATTCCAAGACACGCCACCAGCAGTGCTGAACGAACTGCCGAAGAGGTCTGTTCATTATTTTACCAAATCAAGAGGCATTGAACTCATACAGGAAATTAACTGAATTTTTTAAAAATTTTTTAAAATTTCCTTCCGTAAGAGCGCACTCGCCTGTTATTAAAGATCAGAGAAACACGTAACAAATTACATAATAGGAAGAAGTGGGTAAGAATATTCTGCTGTGAAAGTAGTTAAGAACCAGGCATTTATCATTTTACCGCCATTATGTTACCAGGCTAAAGAATACAGAAGGCAAGAGCACATTTCATGGCACTGTTAAATATTTGGAGATCTAAAGAGATCACGTCCAATACAGAAATTGGAATCCTCAATTCAAATGTCAATTTAGTCCTATTATATGGCTCTGAAACATATAGAACAACAAATACATAACATCAACAAACAAGTTACGGACTTTCGTAAATGGATGCTTAATTAGAATAGAAGGGTTGAAGTGGTACTGTCGTTGGATTGACTCCCCTGCTTTGCCAGAGTGGTCCAATAATGGCCAAACTCCGAGTAAACGAATGAGAGTTTCAATAAGTATCAACCTTCACTCGAGATTACTCTTGTCAGTGATGTAAAATGAAGAATGATGTTTCTATGTAAGGTAGCGTCTTCAAGGCTCATCTGGTGAACGTGTCTAGCGTCGACTGCTAGCAACGTGTACCACAAACTAAGAGGAAACAAAAATCTCTTTTAAAGTATTGTTCTCCTGATATAAGCATCGGACGACCTCCGCTTCCATCCAGCACTTCATCATCCTCAGAATTTTCACCCTCATTGAGCACTGATTTTAGACCCACTGAGTCTGATGAAAGTGCTTTTGGACAGCGGAAGCCATTGTCGATACCCTTGGTCTACAACTTCTGGACCTATCTTGAGTTGTCCCTGTGGTGTGCTATCGTGTGTGCAAGGTCCTATTGGTGTCTCGGCATACACCGAAGCAGCGGGAAACGTCCCTAACGGATGATCCCGTAACCAGTTGTCCGATGGCTTGGTTACGCTATGCTTCTGACAATCGTGGCATGGTGAAATTTAGGTCCAGTCAACACTAAAAGCTGTTTTCTGGCAAGTGCGATCGCCAAAGCAGAGGATTCAGTCGTTAAAACTCACAAATCACATACGTTGGGCACGTGGTACTCGAAAAACGCATATTGCACGTGTTGCAGGTGCTGCACGCACCGGTTGTTATTACGGCTTGTTCTCAGTGCACTAACTACTAGTACTTCCTAGTTACCTGCCCATGTGTATTTTACCATCTTTTATGCAATGACCTCGAAAAATGTTCAATTCTGTACATGCCAGGTTTTTTTTTTTTTTTTTGGGTTTAGTGGATATATATACTGAAGCACATTAAAAACGCACCACCTGTATAATCCAGGAACAGAGTGTGAAATGTAAATATAAGTGTTTACAAGTTTACATATTTGGAATCTTTATTCATTTTCCTATGAATCCATCATGGTCATTAATTTGTACATTTGATTGTTATGAAATTCATTGCATTCTGTGCAGGCAAGGGAGAAAACCAAAAATGCAACCAATAAAAAAAATGCATTCACACTATCCTCAGTATCTGGTATGTCCACCGTGTGCTTGCAAACAAGCTTGGCAGCGGCTCCGCATGGAACGCACAAGTCTCTGAAGGAAATTCCGAGGAATCAAGTCCCATTCACGTGTAAGAGCAGCTTCGAGCTGTTGCAGATTAGCTGGAGAACCTTGCCTGTAGACTCTGCGTTCAAGCTCGTCCCACAGATGTTCTATAGGGGACATGTCTGGCGATAGGGCAGGCCAATCAATCGTCACAATGTTCTGCTGCTGCAGATATTGCTGCGTAATGCATGCGGTGTGCGCACGTGCGTTATCTTGCTGGAGAAGTTGCAAGTCTGGATAATTTGTGAATGCAGGAGCAACCAATGCACCCAGAACCTCATCTCGATATGTCACAGCATTAACATTTCCACGGAAGACATGAAGAGGCAAGCGATGGTGAAAACTGAATCCTCCCCAAATGTGAATACTGCCACCTCCAAATCGGTTGTGCTGACGAACACAGCAATCTGCAAAGCGCTCTCCACACCGTCGCCAAATCCGCATACGTCCATCTGCAAAGGATATGTTGAATCTGCTCTCGTCTGTGAATAGGACAGCATTCCACTGCAGTCTAGTCCATCTGACATATTGCTCTGCCCATTGCAGGCGCTGCTGACGATGTCTGTGAGTCAAGTTTGGCCCAACATAAGGTCGTCTTGCAGTAAGGTTTGTATCTCTGAGTCGTCGTATAACTGTCATTCGAGAGACTTGCCCATGTCTACCCACTTTATGCTCTTGCTGTTTGACTTGCCGGGAGAGACCGATTCCTTAGGTGACTCAGCACAATATGACGATCTTGCGCAGGGGTAGTAACTCGTGATTGGCCACTCCGAAGTCTATCCCGGGCACTGCCAGTGGTTCCGTAACGTTCATTGAGACGTACAATAGTGCTGTGGTGGCAATTCATCCTTCTGGCAATGGCCCGCGAGCTCATTCGGGTCTCCAACATACCAATGGCTCGTTGGCGGTCGTTTTCAGATAGTCGTGGCATTTCAAGCACATGTACTGGGTGTTTTGTCTCAACGGCTTTTTTATACCGAGTGTACTGCCACAATGCGTACACATTTTCAGGGTCATAGCTATTGGGAATCGTGTTGCACGTGTAACTTTCATTGTTTTCATGTTGTCTGTACCCAAACCCGTGGGTTGAATCATGCAAAAAAAGTGGGCCTGAAAAAACACAGGGAAAAGACAAAGATTATGAGAATAAATGCAAGAAATGATAACAAGGTTGAACTTGAAGAATCACCATTAAATGATATAGAATCGTACACTTATCTTTGCAGTAATACAGACAAAGTTGGAGGGACAGACAATGATATCAAAATAAGAATACAAAAAGCAAGAGGAGCTTTCATTGCATTGGGAAACATGGAGAACAAGAGAAATCAAGTCCAAAACGAAAATAAGAATTTTCAACTCAAATGTCAAGTCAGTTCTATTGTATGGCTCTGAGACATAGAGAGCAACAAAAACAACGACCAGAAAGCTACAGACTTTTATAAACGGGTGCTTGCGTTTAATAGGAGGACTGAAATGGTATGACAAAGTCACAAATGTGGAATTATTGACAAGAACCAGACAAGTGCCAGTGGAACAAGAGTTGAGACGAAAACGCTGGCGATGGATAGGACACACATTGAGGAAACCTGTTAATAGCATTACAAGGCAGTCCTTGTTCTAGAATTTACAGGGAAAGAGAGGCAGAGGTAGACCACAAAACACATGGAGAAGAGAACTGGATACAGAAGGGAAAATGATGACGAAAACATGGAAAGAACTTGAGCGGATGGCACGTGACAGGAGGACTTGGCATGTGTTTGTTGAAGGCCTATGCTCCTTGGGGAGCTAAAAGGTATATATATATATATATATATATATATATATATATATATATCTATATATATATATATATATATATATATATATATATATATATATATATATTCTTCTTCTTCTTCGATCCTTAACCACCGACCGTCAAAGCAGTCAGTGGCCATCACGCCTAGTGGCGTCTTGTAGGGCAACAACAAATTGATTCCACCCTGCACGGTCGGTGGCCATCCTTCGTACAGTGCCCCAGCTCTGGTTCATTCTTTGCATCTCAGCCTCCACAGTCCTCCGCCAAGTTGTTTTTGGTCGGCCTCTCTTTCGCTTTCCCTCAGGGGTCCAAAACATAGCTGTTCTTGTGATGGCATCGGGGTCTCTTCTGAGGACATGACCAACCCAGCTCCAGCGTCTGCCAGCTATGATGGTGTGCATGTCCTCTTGCTCGCTACGAGTAAGCAGATCCCGGCCGGCGATGGCCTTCGGCCAAAAGATGCGGTGAACTCTTCCCAGGAATGTTGTGTGAAAAGAGGACAATTTTGACATTTCCCTCTCCGCGACTCTCCAGCACTCCGCACCACAGAGAAGCACAGAAAGCACGCAACTCTGGTATAATCTCAATTTTGTGCCTGTGCTGCACTGGGAGGACCCCCAGATGTTATTTAGGCCAAAGAAGGCTGCCCTTGCCCCACCCATTCCGATGCCGATGTCCCGGCCCGCCCCACCATCTGGCGTCACCATGCCCCCCAGGCATGTGAAGGCACCCGTCTGCACCAGCCGCCGACCCCCCACTGACACGGGCCCAGGGCCGCTCACACCGAGCGCCATGACCTCAGACTTCTTTAAATTGATGTTCAAGCCCACCTGCTGGCTAATTTTATTAAGTCCATCCGTTCCTTCCCGGATGTGCTGATGCGAATGCGCCAGCAGTGCAATGTCATCCGCACACTCCAGATCCCCCAATGCAGAAAATGTAGTCCATCCTATTCCCCTTGGACTGCCCTCTGTCGTCCGGCGCATCACCCAGTCTATGACTGCCAAAAACAGAGTGGCCGACAAGGGGCATCCCTGTCGTACTCCTGTCTTCACCTCGAAGGCCAGGTCGCTCCGCCCAACACCACACGTAAAGTTGGCATAGAGGCCTTCCATGACTGACACCACGCAGCCCGGAACTCCACAAGCCCTCAGTATCCTCCATAAACTGTCCCCATGCATGCCGTCAAAAGCCCCCTCAAAATCAACAAAATTTATGTAAAGCTGTCTCTGCCATTCCGAGCACCGCTCTATAATGCTCCTGAGAGTGAATATATGGTCTACACATCTTCTGTTCTTTCTAAATCCTGCCTGATTCCGCCGCCCCGATGAGACCCCCTTGCCCATCTCTTACCAATGTAATACTGTTCGCTCCCCGTTTTCCGCCGATGAACTCAGTCACTTTGCATACTGTGCTCTGCTCATCCCCCAGCGCCCCCCCCCCCCCCCCCTGCCCGCTCCGCAAGATCGTCTAGGAAATTCCTTTTGTTGGCTCGGGTTTGGCGTTTAACTTCCCTGTCCAGCTGGCTGTACTGTTCGCTATATAGTTGCTTTAACCTGGGGGACTTCGCTTCTGTTTTCTTTCTTTTCATCTCCCCTCTCATCTCTATGGTGTCCAGCGTCTCTGGTGCCATCCAGTCCCGCCCCCTCCCCCCCCGGAATCCCAAGCATGACCCGCCACTTTCCCTATATACTGTTGAAATGGTGTTGAAACTCTGGTCCACATCATCAGTCAATGTCCCCGCCTGGCCCTTGGCAAACCGACATCGTCTCTCAACGTCGGCCGCAAAAGCCCTTCCGGCAAGGGGGTCCCCCAATCCGCTGACGCCAAACCCCTTCCGTGCAGCTACAGTTGGTCCAGCACTTCCCAGTCTCACCCTCAGCCCTGCCACCACCAAATGGCGATCACCTCCCACATCCGCACCTCTCCCCACCCTCACATCCTGCAATGCACGTCTCCATCCGCCGCCAACCATGACGTGGTCCATCCGGCCTCCGTCCCGACCACCCGGCGATTCCCATGCCAACCTGCGAACTTCCCCATGTGGGAAAAGCGTTCCTCCAACGACCAGGCTGCCAATGCCACAGAAACCCACCAGCCTATCCCCACCTTCGCCTGCCGCTCCGCCGCCGCATCTCCCCACCGTTCCCTCACCATATGTAATGTGTGTACCCACCCTCGCACCGAGGTCTCCCATTACTACAACAAGATCACATCTAGGTGTGTCCTCCATCCCCCTCTGCAGCCGCTGACAGAACTCATCCCTGACCTCCTCACCGCCACCATTCGCCGGTGCGTAGCATTGTATTATAGTAGTGCCGGTGAATCTCCCTCTCAACCCCAACCGCATCAGTCTGCTGCCGATGGGCCTCCATTCCAGTAATTTCCCCTCCATCCCCCTCTGTAGAATAATGGCCACGCCTTCACTGTGATGTCCATCCTCTCTTCCAGAGTAAAGTACTGTTTCTCCTGTTGCTGTTTTAACTTTTCCTGCCCCTGTCCATCTGCTCTCACTTATCCCCAGGATGTGCAACCTATAGTTTCTCATTTCTGCCGTGACCTGTCTTAGTTTACCTGTCTCGTACATTGTCCTGACATTCCAAAATCCCATTCTTGTATCCTGTTTTGCGGTCAGGACATCCGTTTTCATGTCAGTGGCTTCCCTTCGGCCTTCAGCACTGACAGTCATACGAGCCACAGACTCCGAATGTCCATCCCGCAGCAAAGTTTGTTCATTTGATGTTGTTTCCGTAACTTCATTATTTTTTTTACATAGACAGGGGTGTCAGCCCTATGCTACAACCCCCAACCTGGAGGACCAGGGTACCAGCTTTTGTCTGACCCCTACCCACACAGACCAGTCCAGCTTGGTTGAACCTACCAGGAGTAAAACTCCCACTGGCATAGCTCTGGGGATTGTCAGGGTTCGCAAGCTGCCATACCGCTACAAGGTATAGGTACCATTGATGGCAGATATATATATATATATATATATATATATATATATATATATATATATATATATATATATAAGTTTTAGTACGAGTATAATAAATATATACACCATGATATCATCATCCACTCCTTGCTCCATCTGGAACAAGATCGGGGAGAATCTTCGAAGTAACTGCTATGGCAGTTTTCCCCAGTGAATCTCTGTGCGTCGGGATGACGACAGAATTCCTTGTGTAGTTCTGAGGATTCATTTACCAGGTAATACCGACCTTTATGCATTATTACGCTTTTCGGTGGCAGAACATGTAAAGGATTACCTAGGGTGAACAGCAGCTCACTGATCCGCCATTTCAGAACTTATATATTTGTGCTCGAGGTAGCCATCCAAGACTGTTAGTCTTATATTGTCCAGAAATCCAGTGACGAAGATATATTGTGGGAGCCGCAGATTGGCGGAACTTCTATCTA
Source organism: Oreohelix idahoensis (assembly GCA_024509875.1). Taxonomy (NCBI): domain Eukaryota; kingdom Metazoa; phylum Mollusca; class Gastropoda; order Stylommatophora; family Oreohelicidae; genus Oreohelix; species Oreohelix idahoensis. The sequence goes on along the minus strand of JAMPIV010006563.1, from coordinate 162,206 downwards.
CAATAAGTATTACTGCAGGGTTGGTGATAACCTATTTAACAGAAGTACACGGCCGACGTTAGGACGAGGCCTGTGCTTCCGGCTATTATACTACAGCCTGATATGTGCAATTGGCAGGGAGTGCCAAGTTGCACCTGTGTGTCAAGGTAACTAAGGCATCTGACGCGTTTAGTCAGAGACGCCAAGGGCGACGCTACGAACTGTCATTATTGAAGAACTTTGCTATTGACCATGCACGTCTATTCTGATGTTTACCTTTTTGAATGCCAAATGTATACCTATCGATGTCAGGTCAGCATGACCTTGTTACACTGACTGTTCCTGTTGATATTATGTGTGTTCCCGTCAATAAATGTCTTGAAACATGCCTGCAGTGTCAAAGCATCCTTGATTACTGCATGTGAGAGTATGGGTTGCAGGATCTACATCTATACGAGCCTAAACACATTCGCGTCTTCATTCGCACCCACACTCAACTCATCATACGCTCGCACTACACATCTAACAACATGTAAACTGTCTTGGGCCAGTGATCACCTCAACAAGAAAAAAAATACAGTTACATTTCTGGTGGACCAGTTACGTGGGCTCTTATGATACATTTCTTGTCGCCAATGTGGCCTAGAAACTTACATTTCTGATGGACCAGATCTGTGGGTTTAAAAAGAACAGAGCGAGCATTTGACATTATTGTTGACATTTATGGATCCAGAAATTTACATTCCTGGTTGGCTGTTACATGTATGATGTCTCCAGTTTTGTCGAGAAAGTTACAAGAAGGACAAGTACACATTACACTTCTGATCTGTGGGTCTAAGCTACACACGGGACAGCCGTAACACACAGTGCTAATTCTACATTTGCAAGTTTTGGCTACAACAGGACAGATATAGGTCATCAACGGTTGACACAAATAAACAGTACGAGCATTTATATTATAATGCTACATAAAGCATAACAAGACAAGTACTGAAGTGAACTACTAGGCATTTGCTACGTGGACCATAACTGCATAGAAGGCGGGTTCCTATTGTAAACAGTACTGCGGGTTGTTACACGTTTCATTCAACAACAGACTTTTCTAGGTCAGAGTATTCAAGCTACATTGTTGGAGGTCAAGTGTCTGTAAACAGTACGTGAAATTGTAAACATTCAATGTGCAAGCCCTAATTTGAGAAGGTCATAGTAACTTTGGTTCGTGAATACCACTTTATGTTACAGTGGATTTGACGTTCAGTGCGCGTTTGACATTTCGTTTCTGTGTTCGCAAGGAGCAAGAAATTTATTTTAGTTTCAGCTGTGACTGAACTTGTTCTGCAACACATTGAAATTGATTGCTATATGTTTATGTCACTTCTACTGTTTTGTGTATTTTTCTGCGGGTTTTTCGGTTGGTGGGTCTTACGGTAAATATGCCACTTGATCGAGGCTTACTGTAAGCGGTCTGTAGGTGCAAATTTTCTTAATTTGGAAATTTGCTAGTGACAATTGGTCGCTATTGATGTTAGCTGTGATGTAATTGTACTTAACGTTGTTTTTGTAATATTTTGTCTGTTTTTCAGTTTTGATTGTCGATTTGTTTTGTTTGTATTCTGTAGGTCTCTCCTTTCTTGTGTATTTCTCTACACATTTTTGGTTAAAACAGTGTTGCCATTTGTATTGTTTTGTATTTTTGTCTTTGTATTTTTTTTTGGTTGTACTACATTACTGTCATGCACAGTCTACATACACATACTTGGTCATGTTTTGATATTATTGATAAGGTAGACTCTTCATATAGAGTTTGTTAAATAATATTATATAAGATATTTATACAAGTTCTTTGATAAAAGACTTGTTATCTACAAAGATTGAGACAGTAAAATAAAGTGAAGTGAGTATACAAGTCTAGCATTTCAGACTTGTCTCCCATTGAAGTGGGATAAGGTAATTTATTTAATTTTTTTTCAGGTTTCTGATCTCATTAGACAGAATGTCTACATTGGATTTCTTCATCCAGCAAGGGTTGACCCTTGGTAAGTCTGGTAAAGAATTGGAAGAATATTCATCTGCTCAATTCGCCATTGCATTAAAGTCAGAAGAAAAGAAACAAAAAGAGGAAATTAAATTGAAAGCAGAAGCTGAACTAAAGAAGCTAGAAGCTGAGAATAGAAGATTAGAACTTGAAGAAAGAAGGTATCAAAGAGAGGCTGAGGAGAGAAAAGCTCAAGCTGCTGCTGAGGAGAGGAAAGCTCAAGCTGCAGCTGATGAAAGAAAATTCCAGATGGAAATGGAAGACAAAAAACTTCAAGCTGCTGCAGAGGAAAAAAAACTTCAAGCTGCTGCAGAGGAAAAAAAACTTCAAGCTGCTGCTGAGGCTGAAATTAGGAAAATGGAACATGAGGAAAGAAAACAGAAGATGGAACTTGATGAAAAACTCGCAATTTTGGAGTTAGAGAAATTGAAATTGGCGAGTACGGGTGCTCAGCAAACAACTTCGAGTACGACAAAGGAGTTTGTTAGTAGGATTAAATTGCCTCATTTCAATCCTTTAAAGGATGACGTAGCAGATTATCTAGATAGATTCCAATTTTTGTGCGATACGCATAACATAAAAAAGGAAAAATATGTTGAACAACTGATGCCATTTTTTACAGGTGACACAGTGACTACTCTTATGACAATAGACGAACATGAGAGGACTAATGACTAATTATGATGTTGTCAGGGCAGCATTACTAAAGAAATACCAATTAAAACAAGAAGACTATCGTCTTCGTTTTAGGACAATGTTGCCAGAAAATGGAGTAGATTTCTCTGATTTTGTTACAAAGATACGTCGTACATTTACACGATGGGTTGAGTTGTCTCAGATTGAGAAAACATATGAAGGTCTAATGGACTTATTATTGCGAGATAAGGTTTTGTCATCTGTTAATGATTCTTTTCTTGCATTCCTTCATGAGCGTAAGCCTAAAAACTTAAAAGAAATGGAGGAATACTGTTGTCAGTATGCCACAGCACATCCCCATGCTACAGTTAGCAATTCTAAAGTGAAAGAAGGGTTGCCAGCTGCTTCGGCAACACCATATGGCCCTAATTTCAGAAAAAAATTTCAGGGTGCTCAACAAAATTGGAATAGGGGAAGTAATCAAAATTACACTCAGAAGCGGAGTAATCCAACACATGATGGTTCTTCGTCTATGCAGTGGAGACAAGATGGTAGTTCTCGTAATTTTAGTGGTAATAATTTGAGACACTTTCGTAAAGGCTATCCAAATAATAACTATTCAAATTTTCGAGGTAATCATTCTCGACGTCAAGATTATGACGATGGTGAATTTAGAAACCGGGATTCAAACCGGAATGATGATTACAATAGGCAATATGATAACAATTACAGGGGAAATGATAGTCGAAATAATTACAGGGGAAATGATAATCGAGGTAGACCTAGGTTTAACAAAAAAAGACCTTACCAACAGGCAAACTCTGCGCAACAAGAGTTTGATGGAGTCTGTAATACAGTAAATGATAGTGGTAACTCTAGGGCTATCACTGGTTGTGCTTTCGATTTTGGGAGAGCAACTGAATGCCCCCAATGCTTAACATTGTTTGACTCATCAACTGTATCTACGCTAAGTTGTGGTCACCCTCTTCCTGCTCTACCTGCTACAGTTGCGCATGATGGGAGAGGATCTCTCATCTTACATAAAGGTCTAATAAATGATAGGCTAGTCTCAGTACTTTTCGATTCGGGATGTACTACCGTCGGGGTTAAGGAGTCTCTGATAGATCCTTGCTGTGCCACGGGAAAAACAATCAAATGTGTTACATTTGGTGGTACTATGGAAAGCTATCCTACTGCTATTATTAGGATTGACACTCCTTTCTTCACAGGAGATGTCCATGCATGTCTTCTTCCTAATCCTATTGCGGATCTTATAATCGGTCGTATTCATGGGGTTAAGGAATGCACCCCGCAACAAATTTCTAGTTGGGAAGAAAAAAAACATTCAAACGGTCAATGCAGTGGTGACAAGAGCTCAAGCTCTTAATTCCCCAACTTCATCTGATAATAGTAATGAAGTTGATAGCCAAGACGAGCACTTGGTGATTTCCCATGACTCGTTTGTTAAACGTCAAGAAGAGGATCCTTCTTTGAAGAAATACTTCCTTCTTGCAAAGAAAGGGGATCCCAATCAAAATACGAATCACAAATCGTATATCACTATGAAGAATGGTATATTGGTACGAATGGTACAACACTCGGACAAGTCTATGCACTCGCAAATTCTTGTGCCTAAGTGTATGAGAGCCTTAATTCTTCGGCATGCACACGATTCTCAGTGTGCGGGACACATGGGTTTTTCCAGAACTAAAACTAGAGTCCTTGCGTCATTCTTTTGGCCATTCGTGAATAAAGACATCCGAATTTATTGCCGATCTTGCAAAATTTGTCAAGAGGTCAAGTCTAGGGGTCCGAGACATGCTGCTCCTATTCAGGCTGCAGATATTCCGATTCGGCCGTTTCAGAAAATGGCTATAGACATCATTGGTCCGTTCAAAATTAAGTCAGCCAGAGGACACCAATTTATCCTCACTTGCGTGGACATGTGCACGCGTTGGCCAGAGGCTATTCCTCTGAAGAGCATATCAACTGTCGATATCGCTGATGCTCTTTGGCTCGTATTTTCTCGTCTGGGATTCCCCGGAGAAATACTGTCGGATCACGGCACTCAGTTAATTTCGGACGTTATGTCTCAGGTAATGGCTACGCTAGACATTAAAAGGTCTCTCAGTAGTATTTATCATCCAATGTCCAATGGATTGGTAGAACGTCTTAACAGGACACTAAAGAACTTACTTGGCAAGATAACGGAGGATCATCCTGAAGATTGGGACAGGGTTTTACCTGCAGTCCTCTTTGCCTATAGAGAGGTTCCCAACGAGCATACAGGGTTTTCTCCTTTCGAACTTGTCTTTGGCGCGCAACCGCGCGGGCCAATGTCCTTGTTACACGATTTGATAACTTCCGATAATATTGACGATGATACACAATCGTCATATGAATATGTTATAGCTCTTAGAGAAAAGATTATCGAATCGTGCAGGTTAGCAACTTCATCTTCCGAATTTGCGAAAGAAAAAGCTAGGCGATTTGCTAATAAGAAAAGACGCCTACGTCAACTTTGTCCTGGAGACAAAGCATATGTCTTACTGCCCTCAAGAGAGAATAGACTTCTCATTTCTTGGAAGGGTCCATACACTATAGTCTCGAAAATTTCTGATGTCGACTATATTGTCGATGTGGATGGAAGGCATAAAACCTTCCATATAAATATGTTAACAGAGTTTATTGAACGTCCAGACTATTTACAGCCTATTTTCCAGGCGACGGACGACTCTCCAGTTCAACATGGTCACATCTCATCCCTGTCCGTTATACAGGATGAGGAAACTATTTTTTCTGACGTGAACTTACCTCTTCCTACGATTCCACTTATTTCAACGGAATCGTGGAGAGACGTTACAGTCTCTTCTAACTTGTCTTTTGAGGAACAACGTCAAGTATCCTCTACGTTACAATCATATCAGGATGTCCTTACCGACATTCCTGGACACACAGATGTCATAGAACATGACATCATACTTACTGATCGTAATCCGATCAGAGTAAGACCATACCCAATACCTATTCATTTTCAAGCACAAGTCGAGAAAGAATTGGATGAAATGATTCAACTACAAATAATTGAACCATCCACTTCAGCTTATTCTTCGTCGATAGTTATTGTTCGAAAGAAAGACAATAACATACGTCTTTGCGTTGATTATCGCAAATTAAATCAAGTTACGAAGTTCGATGCTGAACCTATGCCGTTATTAGATGATCTACTTATTAGACTTTCTAAAGCTAAATTCTTTACTAAACTAGACTTGTCGAAAGGTTATTGGCAAGTCCCATTGACGGAACACGCCAAACCTCTCACTGCTTTTTCGACACCTAGGGGTCTGTTTCAATGGAATTTTATGCCTTTCGGGCTTATGAACGCCCCAGCGACTTTCGTGCGCATGATGCGACGAATTCTATCAGATCGTGCAGATGTCATTGCATATTTAGACGACATCTGTCTTTTCAGCGATACTTGGGAAGAACACTATGTGGGTCTGAAGGAATTGCTATCTACTCTACGTGAGCATAGTTTGACTGCTAAACCCTCTAAAGCTTTTGTTGGGTTTAGTGAAATTTCCTTCCTAGGTCATCGAGTTGGTCATGGTCTGTTGAAGACAGAGGACCAAAACATTTCAAAGATATTAAATATCTCGGTTCCGAAGACAAAAAAGCAAGTGCGTAGTCTCTTGGGATTGATACAATTCTATGGAAGATTCATTGAGAATCTGTCCTCCATTATGGCACCACTTTCAACGTTATTGAAAAAAGGTTCTCCTAATATGGTGCGTTGGTCCCAAGAATGCCAATCTTCATTGGATCAGGTTAAGAATTTGTTCTCATCTCATCCTATCTTAAGACTACCGACGATTGATAAGACTTTTGTCCTTCGTAGTGATGCCTCTTCCACTGGCATTGGAGCGGCACTAATGCAGGAATATTCAGGAACTCTGCATCCTGTAATGTATATTTCTAGGAAGCTGAATGCGGCAGAAAGGAATTACTCGGTTTTGGACCGTGAATTGTTAGCTATGGTTTGGTCCATTCTTAAGCTACAAAGGTTCCTTCTGGGCGCGCATTTCTTTATGGAAACCGACCAAAAAGCTCTTACGGCTATGCAAAGTAAGGATTTGAAGAGCTCGAGATCTACTCGTTATGCTATTGCTCTTCAGCCTTTCCATTTCACGGTGCGAGCTATCCGTGGTTCGGATAATGTGATGGCGGACATATTGTCTAGATGCCCACATGATTCCAGTTAAATCTTGTGTCCTAGTTTTTCCTGATATATTTTCAGACTTAGGTCTGTCCTTAATATCATAATATGTTGTAATACAAATGTATTTGGATGATGTTTAGATAATTTAACAAATTTCATTTTGTCCATCCATCAGTGATATGTTGCTAAAATAGCATTGACATTTGTATATTGCTATGATTATATTATTTAGTAATGTTTGATATATGATTGGTATTGCCAGCAACTTAGGTTTCTTGAATGGTATCCCTTAGTTTGTTTGGCTTAAAGGAAATATTTTCTCCTATGTTGGGAGATGATTTGTACCCTCTTCTATTGTACCTGATATTAGGTTCATTGTTTGCATGAGCACAGAAGTGATACTGGTGCTATCTTGCTCATGAACATATTAAAAAAAAAAAAAATTGCATTTTTTTTTTTTACAGGGGGGTGGTAGTAATGTTGCTGTCATTTTCGACGGAGTCATCTGTCAAGTTATTTGCTTATGTTTGTATCATAAGTATAATTGTGTCTTTACCTGCGATGTCAGGTTGATTAGGGGTTGTCTTCCCTTGTTTATTCATTCATTGTGTTTGACCTTTAGGGTAAGAGGTTGACAGTTCGGCGTGGGCCTATGGGAAGGTTTTTTAAGCGGGAGTGAGATATACTTCCGGGAAGCCGGGAGGTCCTGTTTTTCTGAAGGGACCAAGAGTCCATTGTTTTTCGGGGAGAATCTTCGAAGTAACTGCTATGGCAGTTTTCCCCAGTGAATCTCTGTGCGTCGGGATGACGACAGAATTCCTTGTGTAGTTCTGAGGATTCATTTACCAGGTAATACCGACCTTTATGCATTATTACGCTTTTCGGTGGCAGAACATGTAAAGGATTACCTAGGGTGAAAAGCAGCTCACTGATCCGCCATTTCAGAACTTATATATTTGTGCTCGAGGTAGCCATCCAAGACTGTTAGTCTTATATTGTCCAGAAATCCAGTGACGAAGATATATTGTGGGAGCCGCAGATTGGCGGAACTTCTATCTACAATAAGTATTACTGCACGGTTGGTGATAACCTATTTAACAGAAGTACACGGCCGACGTTAGGACGAGGCCTGTGCTTCCGGCTATTATACTACAGCCTGATATGTGCAATTGGCAGGGAGTGCCAAGTTGCACCTGTGTGTCAAGGTAACTAAGGCATCTGACGCGTTTAGTCAGAGACGCCAAGGGCGACGCTACGAACTGTCATTATTGAAGAACTTTGCTATTGACCATGCACGTCTATTCTGATGTTTACCTTTTTGAATGCCAAATGTATACCTATCGATGTCAGGTCAGCATGACCTTGTTACACTGACTGTTCCTGTTGATATTATGTGTGTTCCCGTCAATAAATGTCTTGAAACATGCCTGCAGTGTCAAAGCATCCTTGATTACTGCATGTGAGAGTATGGGTTGCAGGATCTACATCTATACGAGCCTAAACACATTCGCGTCTTCATTCGCACCCACACTCAACTCATCATACGCTCGCACTACACATCTAACAACATGTAAACTGTCTTGGGCCAGTGATCACCTCAACAAGAAAAAAAAGACAGTTACAGCCACCTCTGCTGTTTATTCCTCGTAAGGAAACCCGCACGAAACAGTCACCAGCTCGAGCATCCTGGGTTTTGTTCCGATTTTTGCCAGCCATGTTCACGAAACAATCGTTTGTTACGCTTTCTTCGCCGCCACAAGTCTGAGTTAACAGTAAGAATGTCGCTAAATGTAGACTCTAAATCTGTCTTGTTAGCGATTAATCAAACAAACACGTAAACGTGGCTGCAAAACAGGTCCAGCGGTCATGTAAAACCGGAATGGTTGATAAGATAGAACAAGATAACCTTGGTCGATAAGAGCATTAACAACAAATAATGAAAGAATCAGCACGTAGAAGGAATGGTCAAATAGCCTGCCTGAGAGGACTGAAGACAAAAAAAGAGGACGGATGAATTTCTTGCCACGTATGGTAAGATCACTATATGGAACTGATAAAAAGAACCACACAAGTGCCACTAGAACAAGAGGAGAGAGGACGACGCTGGCGATGGATGTGACACACAATCCTTGTTTTGGAATCCCCAGGGTCAGAGAAGTAGAGGGAGACCAAATAACACATGGAGAAGAAAACTGGAGACAAACGTGAATATGATGAAGAAAACATGGAAAGACTTTGAGCTGATGACACGTGACCGGAGCACTTGGTATACGTTTTTTTTTAAGTCCAATGCTTCTTTACGGAGCTAAAGGGCAATTATGATGATGTTACCAGGGCCGGAATAGGAGCAATGAATAGTAACATTGTAACCTGCCAGGCACGTTATAAAAGGCAACTAAGGAGGGTTGGCACTGGGTTAGTCACCTCATCCTGTAGAAGTCTGAAACCGTTAAAACAACAATATGATCACGTCAAGTGAAGAAACATTCAACTCAGTCTTCCAAGACAGAAAAAGGTAATCTGGTACGGAGGCATGTAACGAAACTCTGAGAAAGCTGAAAGGAATTCTGAGTTGCTGCAGACTTGCATGGGAGGGATAAAGAAGACATGGATGTTCAGGAACAAGAAAGGTTTTTTTTTTTTTAGCAAGTTGATGAAGCTTTATAGAAGTTGACCTGCATACTGAACGTGAGGATTCAAGTTAAAAGACTGGTCAAGGATATCCACCGAAAATTATACTCAGATATTTACTTACTCGGTTGGTTAGCTTGTAATGGACACTGAAGGTCATTTTAAAGGTAAATGTAAAGGTAATCCTTGAGCATATACTGCCGTAGGGTTGTGATGTTTTGGAGACTTCAATTTATTAGGTCCAGCTTTATGAGATGGAGTGAGCATTTCCTTTATAAAGCTACCTTTCCCATCCCTAACTCAAAAGCAAATCAGGTGCCCAGATACAGCTGACTAGACTGGCGCTTGAAGCTATCCGGTTTTGAACCAGAAACCCGACAGCTTTGCTGTGAGAGGCAAGTGTTCCTACCACTCTGCCAATCAGACTCAGTCTTTTCTCTGAAGTGCTTGAAAATTTCCATACTGATACGGAAAGAACTGACAAGTTTGTTTGTTTGATTGTTTTTGTACTAATGCTTACTATCAGAAAGATTCCCCCAACTTTATTTTCATCTGCGTCGCATGCATTGACCAGAACCTGCTTGCGTTGTTTTATCATTGTACTTTGGTAAAAGTTTTTTCAGTGTGAATCTTTCTAGCCGCCCTTGTTTCTCTATCCGGAATTTTTCTTTCATTCCAGGAAAGCATAATTTTTCACAGGCAGTGAACTTAGCTGATGATCGTGCTTGGCAGTTGTTTTAGAATTTGTTGAATCTTCTTCTTCTTCTTTTTTTCTTCTTCGTCTTCTTCTTCCCCTCCTCTTCCTATTATTTATTCTTCTTCTTCTGATTCCCCTCCTCCTTCTTCTTCTTCTTAGTCTTTTTCTCGTCCTCATCTTTCTTCTTTTTCGGCGTCTTCTTCTTCTTCTCCCCGCCCTCCTCATACTTCTTCTCCTCCTCCTCCTTTCTTCTTCTCTTTCTTCATCTACTCTTCCTCTTATTTCTTCTTTTTCTTCTTCTTCTTCTGCTTCCCCTCCTCCTCCACTTCTTTTTTTTCTTTGTTTTCGTCAGTTTCTCCCTCTCCTCCCCTCTTCCTCCTTCCTTTTCGTTGTCCCCTCCTTCTTCTTATTTTTCTCCTCCTCCTTCTTCTTCTTTTTCTCCTCTTTTTTTCTTATTCTTTTTCTCCACTTCCTCCTTCTTCTTATTTTTCTCATCCGTCTCTTATTTCTTCTCCTCCTCCTGTTTCTTTTTTTTCTCCACTTCCTCTTCCTTCTTCTTCTACCTCCCATCCTCCTCTTATTTCTTCATCTTCTCTTCCTCATTCATCTTCTTCTTTTTCTCTTCCTCCTTTTCTTCTTCTTTTCTCCTCCTCCTCTTTTTTCTTTTTCTCCTCGTCCTCCGTTTTCTTCTTCCTCTTCCTCCTTTTCGATATGAGCATCACCACAGCTCACAGTAACTCATCCGGCACTGTTCTTCCTTTGCATGCTTAATTAAAGATCTATATATATATATATATTATAACCACTCTGCTCTGGTCGCTGCACACACGTTTACTGCTTCAGCTGTTACACCATCATGTTAGGGTTAGTCTTAATAGATTCTCTTTACTTCTTGCTCACGTATTTCGGGTTCCAAGTGGTGCTCATATCTTGGAGTAAACAACGGTGTCTGTAATAATCCTGGTGTATTTAATAACTTTTTTTTTCAAGTATGTTTTTTTTTTCAGTCTACTATCATTCGTCATTTATTCATCGCCCATCAGCTCCCCAAGGAGCAAAGGCCTTCAACAACCTTATACTAAGTCTTCCTGTCCTGTGCCATTAGATCAAGTAGATTTCATGTCTGTCTCCAGTTCTCTTCTCTGTGTGTTCTTTGGTCTCCATCTACCTCTCTTAACTTGGGGTTTCCAGAATATGGCAATTAGATCAGCTGGTTTCCTCAATCATTGTCCTATCCATCTGTCACGGATTTGCTCCCCTGCTTTGCATTAGTGTTCCAACAGTGGCCAAAACAAAAGAGTATCTAATACAGGCCTTCAAAGGTGTTTGCCTTCCCACAAGATTACTCTTGGCAGAGTTGTAGTTAGAATGATAATGATGCTTCTATCTCATGGGTGGGTTCACAAGATATTCAGAAAAGCGAGAACAGTGCTGCACTGGCTGAGCACGTTAACTCTATGATCTGCCGACAACTTTTGTGAAGGATTAAGCAATTATTAGATTTAGCTCGTCAAGCCCCCACCCTGATTTACTAAGTGGAATTCTTATTATTATGGTATAGCTCTGTATAGAGTGTATTTAATAAATTGACTGAGACAAACATTTAAAAGGATTAAATCGAAGTGAAATTTGTATAATTACAAATAACTAATTTAATAATCATTTCGTTTTAACAAGGGTTTAAAAGAATGAATAATGTTTTTTTTTCAGAAAGGAATCATCACTGTTGTCATGGGATAAAAGTTTATAAAGAAGTTCACGTGGCAGCTTATAGGTTTCACGTATCTGCCACTGGTAGGTTTTGCTCCCGCTGATGTGTTGGTTCTCAGTAGATTGGTCATTTTAGATAATTAGCAAAACAGACGATAAACCCACATTAAAGATAAGCGTAAATGGGAAAATCCTGGAACAAGTCAAGAGCTACGTATATCTTGGTCATATAATAACAGAAGATAGCAGATGTGAAACAGAAATCAAGAAGAGAATAGGAATGGCCAAAGCTACATTCAACAACATGAAACATATACTGACATCCAAACAGTTATCTCACAAATTAAAACTGAGAATCATAAAGTGTTATATATATTCTGCATTTCTGTATGGTGCAGAAACATGGACGATGAATAAGCATTTGGAAGAAAGAATTGAGGCTCTTGAAATGTGGATATATAGAAGAATGGGAAGTATCTCATGGAAAGAGATGAAAACAAATAAGGAGGTCCTAGAAAATCTAGGTATGAAAAGAGAACTAATGAGGGAGGTCAAAGTTCGGCAGCTAAAATACTTTGGACACATAAAAAGGCATAACACTTTGCAGAAGACCATAACAGAAGGGAGAGTTCAAGGCAAACGTGCAAGGGGAAGACAGCGCTATAAGTGGGAAGATAACATCAAGAGATGGACAGGAAAGAGTCTATCAGAGTGCACCACCAAGAAAAGAGACAGAAGACGTTGGAGATCCATTACAGCCAACCTTCGTTGTGGAGATGGCAACTGATGATGACGATGATGAGATTGATCACTGATAACGCTGTCACTGGTCAAGGATGTATGGCGTAGCACGTTCCCAGAAGTGTCAGTGAATGTCTACAAAGTTGGTCCCTCGTCTTAAAGCTCAGGCCACTGTTCCCTTCTTGTTCCAGAGAAAGTACCCTCAACTAGTACCACCACAAACAACCATAATACGAGTAAAAGAATAGAAACGAAACGCCCTCCTTAGCATAGCGTTTCCAAACACATACGTATGTGACCCCTTTCTCTTATGCCACCACCCCATCTACTCAGAACTTATCCTCGATGAGAATTAAACTTAATCCCTCGAGAGAAAACTTTCTTTACATTTAAAATGAATTGCTTTATCTTTATTTTACATTTAGATGGAAAGGTTAATAGTACAGATAGAATATGTTTACATTTACATCTCTACTGACTGAAAAGTGTTTAGAATATAAATTGAATATATTTTCATTTATATCTACACTTGTTGACGGGTTTGAAACTTTAATTAATTTTAAAGTGAATACATTTACATAGACATTTACACTGGTTTGAAAATGTAAATATTACACTTGGAATGTACTTCATTTCTTTCATTTTTCCCTCTCTGCTCAATATGGAACTTGGGACTACCTAGGCCTTTAGTTCTCTTTAAGAAACTAGCGATAAGCACTCACCCTTGCAGTGGTGGTTCATGAAATCATCATTCTATACGCTGAGGTTGCCAGCCTCAAATGACTTGAACATCCACTAACGATTTTCGCAGATTAATATTCACATGGTAATACATACATATTAGTTCACGTGTTAGTAATGAAAAATATAGAATGTAAAATGACAACTTACGCCAATCCTGGCTCACGGACTTTTTGCTCAGATGAATGAACTTAAGGCACTTGATTAAGCCTTTTACACGTGTTCTTGGGGGTCGTTACTTTTATAAGATAATTCCCTTTATGACTCCGTGTGTTCTCAGTTTCCTGAGTCCCGGTTTCCTTGTTAAGATGATAGAGATTTCCTGGGGTGTTTTGTAAGTCCGTCAAGATTCTCCAAGAAAAGGTCCGGCCTGATAAATGGAAATTCTGAATTCTAACTTCTGGCAAGGTCTGGTTGTGTCGTCTTTGGCAAGTGATTTCTCACAGTGAATTAAGACCGCGAAAAGGTCTAGTTATATTGCCTGTCCTACCCCCGCATCTGTTTGTTATGAATCTACTCAGGGCTCCAATTATTTCAAACAAAAATGTTGCGTGGGTTAATTTAAAAATATTCCGACACGGAATAATTTTGTGCGTGATGCAAACTTCACGTCTCCCATTTATGGTAATAAAACATCCGATGCCTTGTGTCCAAACTCACCAACAAATTTGTAAACTCATACGACAATGTGTTTCAGATGTAACAACATTTTACTTTCAGATAAAGTATTGTCTACATGAAAGACGGACAGGAAACGATTATGTCATTCGTGTCTGTCCAAAATGTGTTGCACAGACGAGTAATCTTGTTATCTGTCGCTTGAGCACACAACGCTACGCGAAAACTAAACAGACCAATATGGGTTTAACCTGCGATTATCTCAGGAAAACTGTGCTGCGCCCAGCAAATGTGATGTATTATCACCTACAAGGAGTGTCAAATGTTTTGATAATATCAAATATCTGCTATACCACAGAGAAAGAAAAATGTGCTGACCATGGAAAAGCACGCAATTAGTCAGTACAACAATTTAAAATGAGTACTGCCGGGGTGAAAGAGAGATCGAGAAGAGGTCGCCTCAAATCCATCTTGTCACACCATCACACCATCACCAGCGTCATCTTCTCATTTTTTATTCTACTGGCACTAGTCTGTTTCTTATCATCAATTCAACACTTGTGATCTTGTCATACCCTTTAAATTCGACTATTATACCAAAGCACCCATTTGTAAAAGTCTGTGACTTCTTGGATTGTGCCTGATGTGATGCTCTTGTCACGGTTGGCTAAGAAAATTCTGGCACTTTGTTGGTTAAGACCCCCAATGGTCTTTTAGTCCCTCCCTTTTCTTATTATTTTTTTTCTCTTGACATCGGTAAATTGGGGAAACGGGCCTGTCAATTTGTAATCGGTCAGGTTAACTCCCCTCTCTCTAGTCTGGGTGAACGGGGGACTATCTTTAGTCTTTTCATGTCTGCTGTATGCTGGTCGGCATAATTTGTAAGGCCTCCCGGGACTCTTTTGTTGCTAGTGGCGGCGATATTCCAAGACTTTTTTGACGCCGAGCTGGGTCAGTGCACAATCTTTCTGGTAGAATAGCGGCAGAGTTAGCAAGTCTTTAGCCCCGAGGAAAGCCATTGCCTTTGATGTGACCGTGCATGGCTGTAAACTCTACGCCAAACCGTCGGTCCAGCTTTAGTATTGCTTTCTTCCAGGAAACACGGGAAAAAATTTCTCGGGGGCCTTGCGTCATTATTACGCACGCTCCATGTGAAGCTCCCATACACTACCAAAGGAAAACTTGGAGACAAATAGTCCAAGCCGGAATTACCTTCCCTATTTGGATTTTACCGGTCCCGATTGGATCCCCCATTTGGGACCAGTTTGGTTTTTTTTGGACCCTGAACCATTTCTTGCAGTACAAAGATTCCAGAGACAGCCAACGCTCATCAAACTTCAGAATAGATCGCCAATCCTAGCCTCGTGTGTAGGTAGCTTTGGCCATGTTCACTTCACGTGCAGTCACTGTCTGACTGGCCAAGCGTCTCTCCGTTATATTAGGGCGCATTGCCTACACAAAACCTGAGTTTGAACTCGTTCAACCCGCTGGATGTCAGGGTTTATTTATATTTGAGTCACTAGTGGATATATTCCCCACCGACGTCCGTCATCCTTGGATTTAATTGATTTCCACCCTTCGTCGATTGAGAGACAGGGAAGACGAAAAAATTCAAGTGTAGAGGAGTAATACGTCAACTGACTGACAGGGAAAATATAGACTCAGGGACTCAGAGACGGGGTGGGAGGTAATGAATTATCGAGGGAGTGCTGGATTGTGCTTATAAGAGAGAGAGTGTGTTTACCTCTCGGCATTGTTTCTTTGGACTTTTTTGTGTTTGAGTTTTTTTTTTTTTTGTGTAACCTAGATCACGCTCGTCTCGCCATATAGAGACTGGGGACCGTTGACAGGTTATATAGTAGTAGTGGGTTTTTGTGTTATGCCAGGTACCTCCTGTGCATTTCCTAATTTAATATTATTTTTATTCAACTTAGGCTGCCATTCTAGATTGTAAACCAGAATCGTTTTGAGGGGTTTTTGTTGTTGTTGTGTGGTTTTCTGTAAGTAATTGTGATTTTATTTGGTTTCCCTGACATTGCTCAGACATAAGAGTTTTTTTAGTTTTTTTATTTACACTTTAATAAACATAGAAAAAACTATTAGCGGATCAGAATTCTCTTTTTATCTCTATATTTGTTATTGTTGAATATGAAGTCACTTTTTGTGTATGAGTCCCTTACTCAATATATATTCAATTGTTAATATATGTGTGGAAGAGAGGGTGAGTAGGGGTTAACATTTAAAAGAAGTCCGAGCGGCAGGATAAAAGATTGTTTATCACCTTTTGCCTCCTGACTGTTACACTTCCACTCAACATTCACAGTCTGTCTTTCAGACACACATCTGTTATCTCACTCCTCACTCAGACTTTAGTCTGTCATAGACAGATTCTTTTTTCCACTCGTGACAGCTCTTCATGATTCAGAGCCACACGATAGTAGCGACTTGGCGGCAAAGCCGAAGATATATATTTCTGTGCTTGAATTGATTTATTTTGATTTTCATCTATTTCTCAACGCAATGAAAGCTCAGTTTGCCTTTTTTATCCATATTTTGAAATCACTGCCTGTCCTTTCCTCGCTACCTTTGCCTTCCCTAACCCAAGAGGAGGGTCGGGTACTCACATACAGCTGGGTAGACTGGAGCGTTACGCTACCAGGTTTCGACCTCGAAACCCGGTACCTTTCACCAGGGAAGGCAAGTGCTTTAACCGATTAGCCAGTCGGCCATATCCACTTTATTTATCTGAACTGTCCATACATATTAGCTCTATAGTTGTCAGAAGAAATGTTTGGTGAAATGACACATCTTTCTGTAATGTTTACCTCACAAGTTCGCACAGGGATTCTTAATAAATAGTTTAGGGCAAAGATAAATGTAGCTCCACAGCATATACTGCCGAAGGGGAGTGACAAGTTCGAGAGTTCACTCTACTACGTCCACCTCGGAAAGGCAAAGGGACCAAGATCCCTTCCTCACGACCTTTGTCTTCCCTAAATCAAGAGCACAGCCATGTACCCATTTACAGCTCGGTAGATTCGGACGTGAAGCTACCAGATTGTTAATCAGGAACCCGGTAACTTTGGCATCGAGAAGCAAGCGTTCTAACCGGTTAGCCCAAGTGACGCTCTTTTAAAAGGTTGTATTTAAGAGATCTCATAATCTGCTTTTATACATTTTCGTATTTCAGATTGCTTGTAAGAAGTGCGCAGAGCACGCACCGGACCCCGGTTACTTTCTACTTTTCCCGGAAGATATCCCTAGCGTTGAAAACCTGACAGAAGTTATGAATAAAAAACCTGGATAAGTTTAGAGCACTTGGATTTTCCCATTTGTATTTTCCATTACTAACCAGGCGTTTTCAATGAAATCATTTCATCCCGACTCTGAAATGTTGAAATAAAAATAACAATGTCTGTTCCCTCAAACTGTTACATATTTAGTCTAAAACTGAGGTCATACAGCGTAGGGAATATTCTAACTTAAGCAGTTCTGAGATTCAATGAATAAGTAGCCCAGAAACTCAGGGCACAAAGACTGCCATACGCCTGGTTATGTCTTGTCATGTCAATGCCAAGCAGCCGTTTAGCAATATATAGGCGGGCCTGGAAACATTGCGTTACTGCCACGTGCATTAAATCAATGCGCATACCTACGTTTGGATCCTGTTTTTGCGAGAGTGCCAGTAATGAATAGATAACTAGAGATTATTTGCTAAGAATAGTGAGCAGGGGGACGGCAAAATGATTTGTGTGTTTTAGCAGCACGAAATAGTTCCTGTTCATGGTTCAGACGTCATGTTTGCGTGCATTAGAAGCGGAATAATTCACGAAACCTTAGCGTTGTGCGCCACGGAAGCCACTTGGAGAAGAGAAAATTTGTATCGTTAGAATTCCAAAGCTTAAGAATATTTGTTGTTTTTAAGGTAAACAGCTAAACAGAAAAAACAATGCTATTACTTATATTTAATTAAGTGCTTCATTATTGCTAGCGGCTGGAAAGAAGCACACTGTTTTTATTTCATTTCTTTCTTACTTTTTTCCATATGTTGAAATTTTGACTAAGTTAAAGGTACAAATTCATTCATGTATAGATGGTGTGATTCATGTATACACAAACTGGGTTCCTCTCCGGTTCTTCGGAGATCCTCTTTGTGTGAACTATGGGAGGAGATTGGGGCGCTGATGGAGGTTTTCCGTATGCAATGAATATGGTCCTTAAAAAACAAATCAAACCATTCATTGATTATTCTACAGTTCGGCAGTTATATCTGCTCTAGTTCTACTTATTTGTTTCAATTGTAATATTTTTATCAATATTTTCATAAACGTTATCGAATTTTCCCTTCTCACCCTCCCCCATCATTCACAGGCATAACATTACTTTTTTTTTGTTAAAGCCTGTAGTGAAATTGACAGAGATACAACGGTAAAATATCTCCAAAGATAACATGTAAGGATAAAAACATAATGCGTAGGCTGCGAATAGTACATGATCGCCTAGACCGCGGGTCATCATCCTCCATAAAAATTGACTTGCTAGACAGGAGGGGAACGGCGGATCAAAAAGGAAAAAAATATGACTGGAAAGATTGCGTGAGACTGGAAAGGCTAAGGAGGCGCAATTGGGGGGGATGGAGGAAAGTAAAAATTCACGTCCCCCAAATTGACACGAAGTACGGAATGGACGCTTTTGCGATACCAAGCCCTTGATTTGAATTCAGCGGCTAAACGCAGATGTTCGAAATATTACAAAATTTAAAAAGTACTTTTTTCTTAATATTAATGTTAGGAATATAAAAATTAGCTGGCCGGATGGCCCATTCTGAGCAGTGAACTAATATGTTCTTAATTTTACAAACGGATAGATAATATTGAAGATAATGACAAAAGACAGTGTTGTTCACATCATCGACAGACTGTATTGAATCTAAAAGTGTCGCTATTTGCACAAAAAAACACGACCTCGAGACGCAGGTGTTCAAATCTACGTAGTATGGAAGAGAGGGACATTGGTGGTAGCTGTGTCTAAATATAACTTTTAACGACAAAATTTTGGAGGGGAGAGAAAGGTTGGTTCAAAAATCAAGTACAATTTTGTAGAAACACAAGTAGAGACGGACAGACTAACAGATAACCATCCATACTTGACTGAAGCATGACTGAAATGACTTTAGGGTAGGAAATTTGAATTTAAAATAAACCTAGGCAGTGATTGGCTACAAACAATCATATTATTAGCGCTCAGTCGCGCAAGTGGGGCCATTCTTCAATAGTTGTTCAGTGATAGACACAGATTTTAAAGTGTGGTGATTTCCATATGAAAGAAAGTGAAAGAAGTTTAGGGACGCCATACTATAGCCAGCAGCTCAGCTGAGTTTTGCTAGCAATTCTGTGTTATTTATTCATAATCTGGTAAGATTGAAATTATTTCCTTATATATTTTGAATATTGTTTCATGTTCGAGTGATTTGATACTGCCTTATCGAAATCTAGCCTTACAAACAAGTAGGGATTTGCTCTAGACCCCCCGCCCAAGTCAGGGTCTAGGGACCAACAATGTACATAAACTCCAGCAAGGGTTAGGCAAGACAGATCAAGTGTTGAGAATAATGAAACATATTACCTATCCTCTTTTAGGGCAGACAACTAATAAATATTTTTCAGAACCTATAGTCTGGGAGGATCTATCTGATGTAAAACCACCATGGTAAATGTGCTGTTTGGTCAGAGAGATCTGACCTGTCTGTATGATGTGGTTGTTGTGTCAGTGTTGTGTCCAGACGTGGGTAGAGAATAGATTTTGACACATGGCCCATACTTTGATTGCAGAGCTGTGAGTTTCTGTTGTCAACAAAGCAGTGTCTATTCAGTTGGTGACTTACTCGAGTGTATCTGTGCAGTTCTTGTGACAGAGACCACCATTATTGCCCGCCAGCACGGAGAGGTGGGACCACCAGATTTCAGCACCAGAGCTACAACTACAAGATGAGTGAGCCTCTGGTCTGCTGGACATTCACCAACGCTTTGTAGTTACTAATATCCCCATAAAAATTCCCACCATTTTCTGGACACTGTGTAGTCAATATAGACAGGTGTGATGAGGCCACCCCAACAGCACAAACATTAACTATCCTCCCAAGTAGATGACTACTAGAACATTTTAATAAAACTAACTAGTATAGTACATATATATGTACACTATTGCATTTATGATATAATATTCCATGCATTTCTTTCATAATCTCTAAATCCTTTTAAGTTCTGGTCAACCTAAAAAATTGATCCAGAACAAAATAAATGTAATATAATTCTATCAAAAATTTTACACACGTGAGTTAGTTCAGTGTATTTTAACATTTGTTAATATTATTAGTCTTCTTAATTATCTGTGGGTGTATTTATAAACTATCACACCACACTACACATCATAACCCTAGACATTTTATGTAGCCACATTCATTAAGAAAAAAATTAAGTGTGAGGTCGTAGTGGTAGCAAGAAAGGCCTTCTGACAATTCACAACTACATTTTATCTCAGGAGCCTTCACAGCTGGCCTCATACATTACATTTAGTAACATCACCATCATACAATACCATCAAACACCACTACAAAGCCAACAAGAAATTTCATTAACAACCTCTACTCAATTTCGTTTCTTCTTCTCCTTCATCGTTCGCTTTGAGTTAACCACATTCATTTTTCTCATATAATTGGTAGTCTGCCTCATGCTTCTCTCATCTCTGTACAGTGTCTCATACCAAGAGGTTGCTGAAAGCCATGCTGTCAGTCTGCTTCTTTTGTAGAGTCGACAGTCATGAAGGACGTGTTTCTCTGTTAAGTCTGTCTTCTCCTCATGCAAATATGATTGGCCCGGTCAGATCTCACGTTCTTTTATATTTTGGACGTACACCCGAATATAAACGATAGACCGGTATTTAGGTTGAACGGTGCGAGCCTCCCCAAAACGAGGCATGCTTGGCCCGCAGGTTAAAATCAGATCTCACGATCTTTTATATTTTTAGACATACACCCTAATATAACCGATAGACTTGTATCTTCGTTGAACTGCGCGTGCCTCCCCAAAACAAAACTTGGTTGGCTGCCCGATTATGGTTGTTGATGAATAGATGATACTTGAATCTGCAACGACCGGTTCTCAAGTCTGAAAGTTTTCACTTGATCTTTTCTTGGTAATTAGTTGTTTGCTTCTCTTATACTGGACTCTGTGCGTTCACTACGCCATGTTTGTTTAGTTATCTGTTTTTAAAATTATTATAATGGGGTCGGAGGGGCTCAGAGGTATGGCGTCCGCCTCGTATTCAAGAGGTACCAGGTTCGAATCCCAGTTGAGGGATTATAATTTATTGAAATATTTTTTTCATAACCAGTGGTCCTAATTACGTCATACTCCCCCCTCCCCCCTCTCCCCCCCCACCCCTTCCCGGGGTCTCATGGGTAGTGAGATCGGATGCCTAGCCTTCTCGGATCAGGGCGAAAAAATAGGAGGTCCCGTGTGCAAGTTGCGCACGTTAAAACTCCCACGGCAGTTGCAAATCGTAAAGAGTATTCTTATCAGGCCGCTGCCCTGGCAAAATTTAAAAATTAGGAAACCTACCAACCACAAAAATATTTATAGAATGTGTGATTCCTATACATTATATACACACGTTGGGATTCTCGCCGGTGCTAAGGAGTTCGTGCACTGCGCTGAGATCCTCCTTGTGTGATCTAAGGGAGGAGATCGGAGCAATGATGGCGTTGTCCTTGTGCAATGAAGATAGTCCTTAAAAACCAAATTAAAACCAAAATTATTATTGCGTTAGTCTCTTTGCATGTTCCCTGGCTTAGTTTAAATTGTTGTTCCTCCTCTGACAAGTCTGCTTTCACATTTCTATATGTTTGCTGTGGACAGCAATCCACTATCCTTTCACTTTGTTGAACTTATAGCTGGTTTCCGATATTGTTTTTGAGAGGCTGTCTAATTCATTGTTATTTTGGGTCCTTAGGTCTAACCAGCTGTAAATGGGTACCTGACTTTGCTCTTGAGTTAGGGAATGAAAATACAGAGGGAGGGAAATGGTCACACCATCTCTTGATGCTGGACCTAGTATAGTGAAGTCTCTAACACTTCATCTGTGTTATTACATCTAGGACCTCTGATCCATGCTGTACAGAGCTTGCAGAAATTATGTGAGGACGAACGAACGAACGAACTTTATTTTCAAAGGGTTAAGAATTGGGCACGCAGGCCTGTCTTACATTCTGCCCAACTTCTCTCTGTCATCTTACATACCGTATCCTTTCAATCCCCCATGTATTTTGAGCATTATTTAAGCATACAACATTATCAAGGTAAAATAATAACATACATTTGTAACATCCAGTCAAATCAAATTTAAGTAAGTAAAAAAAAAATAAAAAAAGAGGGAGAAAAAGAAAAGAAAATTAATTAATTAAAATAAATTTAAAAATTTAAATTAAAAAAAACACAAAAAAAAACATACAAACACACAAAATCTAAACCATTCTTACGGTAAATTAGACTTAATTTGAAACGTAATCAGATTATGGTGGCATATAATAAGAACTCGTGACATTTTGGAAATCAGTTGCTGAATGACCTGGGACTTCGTGTGTTGTCAGCGCATGCGGAAAATGTTCCCACAGGTGAGCAGCTTTGAGTCCTAAACAGATACTGCCACAGGGAGTGAATTGTTGACGCCTCCACTATACGAGATCCAGCTTTATGACCTATGCTCCTTAGGGAGGTAAAGAGTATTGACTAACAGATGAGAATCGTGCATATAGGCCCGTCTTACATTTTGCCCTTCCTCTTACTCATCTTTTATTGCTAGTTATCCAGACATTCTCCAGCATACTTAAGGTATTAGTTTAATGGCGATTGTCGTGAAACATTCTAAATCCACATATATAAATTAAAAGGTAAATGTAAAGCCTAACGAATTAATACAATAAAAGGAAAGAAGAATGGTAAAAGACCAGTGCTGTCACAATGGCTTACAAAAATCCCCCTTTTTCTACTTCGTCTGCATATTCTCACGCTTTCACGTTTACTAGTAAAGCCTACAGCAGCATACACGCGTTTCAACAAAACAATAAAACGTGTACTGTATTTCTTAGAAAACCTTGAGATACGCAAGCTGATTAATGACCTAGATTAATACTAGCATTAATTTCATTTTATACACTGCGTAATGAAAAGACAGATGAACTTAGTGTAGAGAGAGAGAGAGGGCTTAACGGAGGAACGTATGCAACACTAACACGCGTCTCGCGATATAAAATTAATGCCACCCCCAAGCGTAAGGCATGAAGCACTAACTTTTTTTTCAAATAGACAGTGATAAAAAACACTACCAATACGAGGGTTAGGTTTAAAAACCTGTTTAATGCTTATTAGTAAACATGACATTATACTGTTTTATGTCTGAAAGCCTGACAGTACCGAGACACCACATCGTATCGAAGTGAACGGGAGGTAGAAGAAAATGCATATTTTGAACGCAGCCACTTAGACCCATTAAATTTATATATTTGGGTTCCTTAGGACTTGCTGACAAAGAATATGTTAAGTGTTACGCAAATAGTCTAGGAATTACCAAATTATGGCCAAACTAAAATAGTGAGGGTGTCAGACAGCACCCGATCATATTTGCTCAGTGGCATGTTTTAAAACCACCATTTTACGGGAAATAGGACACCATGTTAAATCCGATTTGATTGGCGCGAATGATATGTAAGGCTAAACATGATTAGTCGAATGCAAATACTATCTTTGGTTGTTAAGGGAAACGTAGGAAGGGTAAATTTTTTCAAAAGCTTGTGTAAACATGGTCCTATTGGCTAGACCCGCTGATATAGTAAATTACGAGCGTCTGTTCAGTGCCACATTTTAAAATAAACTTACTAAGAAACAGTGCGTTGAGATCCAGCTCCTATTTTTCTAAATAAAAGCCTGGGACAGAGGCAGATCGGAATTTGTGCCTTAATTCATCGCCAGTCAACGTATTTGTTTATTATTTCCATGAATTGTGGTAAGATTGACATATTTGATATCTTTTTGATGAAAATTGAATTTGAATTGATAATTTATGTCTGTATATGTGTGTGGTTCAGTAGCAAACATGAGGCAAAGCCTAAATATTGCTCCAACCTGAACAAAACTTGTCGGAGAGAAGTATAAATGCATGGGATCACCGAATAGTACACTGACACCTATCTTATTGACTAGAAGGAACTAATGCTGGAATTCCAGAGGCGTAGTAACCATTAAGGAGGAGAATACTGGTGTAAATTGTTTCAGATGAAGCTAGCAGTTGGCCTACCGCTCTGAACTCAGTTTTTGTTATGCATTGTGTTCAGTGTGGAAACAGATTATAAATTAGTTCTGAAGTAGGAGGTACAACCTTCTTGTTTCAGGGACCGTGGTCATAACTTATTGAAGCAGAACCTGGTCTGAGTTTTGCTGAATCCAGAGGCTGATAGCATACTCCTTGGTCCAGATAGCGACTAGTGAGGTGTCTCAAGAACACAGTGAAGCAAGCGAGCAGAGGATACTGGTTCCTGCCGCCATCACAGAAGATAAGATTCTGTGGCCAGAGCAGCTCAATCCTATGTGCCCCCCTCTAAAATTGACAATATAGTAAATAAAGAGGGACAATAAATTGTTTCAAATGACAGGAACTGTGAACTTTTCCCAATACTATTTCCACCATAAGCAAACACTTGAAGTCATGATGACAAACAACAACCTAGCTTGAAAAAGCCAGTATTATCTCATAGTACCACTTCACAACTTACACACATAGGATAATAATAATAAAATATGTCAATACAAAGATCATAACTATAAATTGTGTACATATAACTTGTAATTACATTTGATTGTGATTCCTGGTTCACTGTGTAGTTGAATCAGGATATCTATTCTTGAAAGGAATTAATACATATATTTTTAAACTTTACACTTGACTCATTTAAGATAGTCTTATAGAGTGTTATATGTGTGTGAGTGTCACAGTGTTGTAAAGTGTTGTGGAATAAATTAAATTGTTTATCTGTCTGTTGTTGTTGTGACTTACACTTCATCATTTTCATAACCCTAGACATTCAACGTAGTCATCACAATATTCCAGAATAATTCTGACTGAGGTATAAATGTGGTAGCAAGTAAGGTCATCTGTAATACACCACACTTATTAGATACAGATACCTTCACAGCTGATCTCAGTCAGTACACTAAGTCCCCTATAAATATTTATATCATCCCACTTTACCACAGCGATGCAACATTATAAGTAGTATAAAAGCATACATTTACAGTATCTGATTACACTTAAGAAGTAAGGTATATTAAAATGAAAAACTAGATCATCAGACCCTCAATACAGTATATTAGATAATAATTCGAAATATAATCTCTTAGGGCGGCTTATACGGCAGCAAACCATAGACTGTAAAGGAAGCATCAAACAAAACTTGGCTACCCGAAGAGCAGCAGCCAGGAAACTTTTTTTCAGGCAATAATTCGAGGATTCCTCAGTAAAAGAGAGATTGGCAAGAGGACGAAGATAGCTGTATACCACTGCACCTATGTCCCAGTCTTCATATATGAATATGGGTCATGGGTGTGACAGACGAACTCAGCTGATCCTGAATTGTTGTATGATATGGTACGACCCTTTGTAACGACCGCTTCGGATAACATCAGTGCCCCCTAATATTGTGGTAACTTTTCATCAAACGGGATTATTTTTTTCCACCTGGACTCATTAGCATGCAACCTTTCCACGCAGGTGGTCTACACGTTTGCTGATTAATATGTGGACAGTTTATCTACCGTACATTCTGGTCATCGCATTGATTTAAAGAGAGGTTAAATCACGCCCACGGAGATCTCTTGAGCAATCATATGCAGTTATTTTCATTAACTTGGCCCAGTGGGGGCGATGCCAGAATCAAACAGAAAGTAGCGGCACACGATCAAACAGGCACTGAGGGATCTCAGGAAAGACTAGCGGCGCTATCAAAGGCGGTAGTGGTCCCTGAAACGAGCGACGCAAGTTTCTTGCCCGTATTTCGCATCTCGGTGTTAATCACATAACCGATCGCAGCGGGAGCGAACGGGAAAGCCGACGCGGATGCAGCGAGCGGAGATACGGAAGACCAGGGGCAGCATCTCTATTTTGTCTGGCGGTCAGATCCCCAAAAGTCTCCTGAGATCAAAAAGGTGTCAAATTCTAACATGTCCCCCCAATCTTGCATTCCAGTTAGATATATATAGACCACGAAGAAAGCCATTTTATCATTCGGTCGCCAGAGATTTAAGATTCACTAGCTATAGTAGAAATTTTGCTAGATTTCCATCTGAATTGGTGGCTTCATTGGAGTGATTCCTTTTTCTGTGCACGGTATAATATATTTATTAAAGTGATCAGTGGTCTAGTGATTTCATTTTATTTCACTGGATTTTGTGTTTATTTAAATCTATTAAATTAAACTCATCCCAAAAGTTCCAGTGGTAAATTTAATGATATATCTATTATAATATTTCCAAAAAAAATAGATGCTTAAATGTTAAAGTAACTTTTAAAGTCGCAAAGCAATTTATAATTAATAAATTTAGTTAAGTCCTATATATATAGATGTGTATTTTAACCATTAGACTCGTGACGTGTTTTCTTAAATACATAATTAAATACGCGAGTGTATATAATAGTCTTAAAGGTAAATTTATCGCGCGTTAGAATATTATTTGATTTTTGCGGTATGATTATGTTGTCATGGGTTTTCTATCTTTTTCTATAGAATGATCACCTTTGCAATCCCAGCAATAAAGAAATAATATAGTCTTCCAGACTCGGTTCTTAAACTTCCAGATATATTGATGAAACATTTTAAATTTAATCTTGTGGCGGTCCGATGCGGCCTAGCTATCATAATTACATGAAAGAAAGCCTACCCAAGAACATTTAAATAAACCATCAAATTAAATTACAACCTGTAAGATAAACTGGAAGATGAACAGTTGCCAGTAGCGATATTTTATTTACTGCTCTACTGTGAGAGAGTACTTATTTACCTGAACTGTGACTGAGCCTAGTTTTTCCTCACTGGATTTAAAACCTACCGGTCAGTTGCTATCATCACGCCTTGAAGGAATTTTACCTCCAGCAGCGAAATTAAAGAGACCAATCCATCCTCACCCCTGTATTGAACTGTGTCAGTGCCATCCCATAGACCCCTTTTTATATAATAAAACACAAGAACTCTTAGGCTTCAAGTCCGGCGATAAGTGGGAATATTTGCTATCAGCTAACCTCGCTACATCTGGGGCGGGACATCGAAGTACAAGACATTTTCATATGTCAGGAGTGTAATTGCTGTTTATATAATTCTATGGATTGTCTGATGCTGCAATCGGTAAGTGTGTGTAAGTATATGAGTGTGGGCCCTCACAAGCGTGCATGAATGACAGGAGATTTAATTTTTGCAAACCATTTGTTAACTTGCCTACCGGGTAATACATTTTCTGTATACCCTGCATTGTTCCTTAAGTGGGATATTTAGTTAACTCTGTTTACCCCCCCCCCCCTTTTTTCATTTTTTTAGTAAAGGGAAGAACAGTTGCGAATAACAGGATTTTTGTCTACCACCCATACCTAATATTGTAACACCTCTTTCGGAGTAATTAAATTCACTGTTGGGTTACATTACCTATGTTCCTGATAACTATCTATCTTTGGACTGGGTTTATCTTTGTCTAATAAGCGGGAAGGGCTCAGTCGATACCAATCTTCTTCACCCCCCTCCCCACCTTGTTATTTGTATTTTCTGTACTTATGATATTTTTTCTGTAACACATGATTATCGTTGTGATTGATTTTAATGCTAATAAACAGCCTAAACTTATTTAGTACTGTGTTGGAATACCCAAAGCCCAAATTTCCCCTATCTGTTTAATATAGTTTGTATTCACGTGCGTCTGTGTGTTTGAAGCACCAAATCGGTGTGAGCGCAGGTGTGTGTCTGGAAACTGGCAAATAATTGTTTAACCAGGAGAGTTTGAAGAGAAGATTGAGAGGAACGATTTGTCGTAAATAAGTCTGTCCTTACTCTCCCCAGCACTCTGTGAAGCAACTATTTACTCTCTAACCTTTTCCTATCACTGAGCTTTCACCATCATTCTCCACTCTAAACAGGACCACTATTTCTAAGACTCTTTCTCTCAAAATAAATTTACGACAATTGGCAACGACCACAAAGGCCAGCTCCAAATATCAGAAATGAGCTATTCGAGGAAGGCGGTTGAAGTAACAAGAAGATACATTGTCCGTAAACAGACGATACAGCAAGGACTCAAAACCCAGTCCTTGCAGACTCAAGTAGAACAGTCCCAACTACGATGGTTTGGCCATGTATGCAGAATGGAAGAAGTTCGGCTACCATGACAAACATGGGAAACCAAGAGCCAGGGATCCAGACCTCCAAGACGACCCACAGTTCGCTGGGAGGACAACATTAGACAATTCTGAAGGACTAAGGACTAGATTGGAACCAGGCCAGGAGTAAGAGCGCCAATAGGACCGTATAGCGTTCTCTCCGACTAACCTCTACACCCCAGGGTAGAAGAAGAACGACTAAGTAAGTAAGTTATTACATCTTTTGTTTGTTTTTTTTTTTTTTTTTTTTTTTTTTTTTTTTTTTTTTTTTTCGTTCGCCCGCTAATACTCGAGGCGAAATCTCAGGTTATTATTTATGTCTAACCTGACATTGATTTTACGTGAGTATCCCTTTATTTATTGTACAGAGACAAATGTCCCTCGCCATTCAGGCAAATACTCGCCGATTTCGGAGGTACCCATTGCAGCTGGGTCGGCTCAGGAGCCGCCAGTCCCTGGTCGACGACACTCCTTCAAATGTCCTAGCCAGGTCTCGAGTTAATCCAGTCCAAATCCCGGTCGACGAAAAATCCTCAAATGCCGTCGCCCGGGTTTGATCCTGTATCACCCGGTCGCCAGAGCGGTGTTGTAACCACTACGCTAGCGCGGCTCCCACATCTTTTGTAATACACATGCTTTAATATTATATGTTTGTTTGAATTTGTTCTTATTAATATGATGCCTTATTCCTGATTCACAAACTTCGTTGAAAAATATTTGAGATTTCAGAATGCAAGACGAGCCCGAAATATCTCATGGCGCCATCTTGTATGTCACTCATTTACCCTGGAGAACCGAGCGTGTGTAGTACTTGACGATCACAGCTCGATTCTTGGGGGTCAGTTTGTGACGTCACAGTGTCAACACCATGGCAACGAGCAAGACGCTACTTAGATTACTTACTTTCCATATACATTCATCATCATCATTCCTTTTCGTTCCCTGTGGAACATAGGGCAGAAACAGATGCTCTCCATCGATGTCTATTCTGGGCTGTCCGTTTCAGCTGTGTCCAAGTCATTCCAATTTCCCTAGCCTCCTCTTTAACAGTTCTTCTCCAAGTTCTCTTTGGCCTCCTCACTCTTCTTTTCCCCTGTGGGTTCCAGTCAAGGGCAATTCTGGCTATACTTGATTTTTCTCTTCTGAGTGTTTGTCCTATCCATCCCCACTTTCTTACCTTAATTTCTGTCTGTATTGGCTGTTGCCCGCATCTTTTCCTTAGCTATATATTTGTTATTACATCTGGCCATCTTATGCGGAGGATCCGTCAGAGACATCTATTTACAAATATCCATATACATTACTTCTCTACAATTTTTTGACGTAGTTTATTTTTTAAAATATTTTTTATTTATCACAGGTAGTTTTCCTTCTCACCTCCTACCACCCACCTCCTATTATTGCAAATTTGTTCATATATTTTCTCCTTCAGTAATTTTTTTGTCCTTTTATTTGTTAATACACTCATCTCTCCGTGTGTGCAAGTGTTCGGTTCTTCATAAACCCTGAGTATATGAAATTCGCGTGAATAGAGTTTAAGAAGCTACTAGAAATGATGGGAAAGATTCCAAGCTCGGATTATAGCATGATTTATGCACGCTTTTATGTATTAATATTAATGTAAATACGCACGGTAGTCTAGATCAAAGACGACTAAAACACATTTTAAATATAAATATTATTACTACTGGTTATTACTACTGTTTACTTTTACCTCTGTTCTAAGGAACCAAAATAAGAATGAATTAGATAGACTCTGAAAAACAATAATGTAAACCAGTTATACGTTTTTCTGGTTATTATTACTATTGATACATCATTGGCTAAAAACCCAGCCCCTGCAGACCCAAGTAGAACATTCCCAACTAAGATGATTTGGCCATGTCTGCAGAATGGGAAAAAGATCAGCTTCCGTGACAAGTATGGGAAACTAAATGCCAGGGATTCAGACCTCCAGGACGATCCAGACCGCTGGGAGGTCAACATTAGACAATCTCTGAAGGACTGAGGACTAGAATGGAAACGGACCAGGAGGGAAGACAGCCGATGGGATAGTATGGCGCTCTCTCTTCCCGACCTCTACACCTCACGGTAGATGAGACAGGACTAAGTGAGTAAGTAAGTATTATTACTGTTATGTGATACATTAAAGTGTAAAAATGTGACATTAATATTACAAAACAATCACACAGACTTAATCAGAGACACGCTCTGTACCAGTATCCATCAAAGAATGTCGTGGTTGTTCCTGGAGGTTCTGGTTGATTGTCTGGCTTGTCTATCGAAAAGAAAAGTAGTCAGCCGGGATACGTTCCCACTGGAGTTAAATGGTTACACGGCAGGCGCCTCAAATAGCCACCACAAAAAAGCCCAGCTCCAAGTCTTCAGGTGTGGTTCAATTTCGGCCCGGCGGAACTGCTTCTACTGACATAAAGGGCGAAGGTGAGTCACTGGTGCCTTAAAACCAGCAGCTTCGGGCATGTATGGCTCGTGACTTTTGGATGGTAGGATATATAAGAGAATGTAAAACTCTGATTTCAAACCTCCGCCGTCTTGCGGGATATCTTTAGGCAAAAGGATTCAGGGATAAACCCTAAGTACAAATCCGAAGTCGGGGTCACCTAAGACAGTCTAATGTTGATTAGACA
Source organism: Oreohelix idahoensis (assembly GCA_024509875.1). Classification (NCBI taxonomy): domain Eukaryota; kingdom Metazoa; phylum Mollusca; class Gastropoda; order Stylommatophora; family Oreohelicidae; genus Oreohelix; species Oreohelix idahoensis. The sequence goes on along the minus strand of JAMPIV010006563.1, from coordinate 131,085 downwards.
GTATTCTGGCAACTCCTGCGACATGACTGGTACCGGCATGGAAAACAGCTTGATCTCCATGTAACTGTATCCAAGCGCGCGCTCTGGAGTGGATCAAGTGGCGATGCTTCCTACAGCACCACTTCAGATTGGGTGAAAAGAAGCTCTGACAACAAGCAGATGAGAAAACAACACGCCGAAAGGAACATGCGGCAAAAAAAAAATATGCAATAACTTCCTCAGTATATATACCACAGTGCACCTTAAAAGACAAAGGCACATTTTTTTTCCACTGCATCACCATGCAGTATTTTTTAAAATAATAATATAATAAAAGAAAGAAACAATTCCATTTTTGCATTTGATTATCAGTCGCCATGCCCAATTCACGTATAATTGAATTTAGATTTTATTTAAATGTATTATATATAAATAACTGTATCCAAGCTCGCGCTCTGGGGAGGATCAAGTGGCGATGCTTCCTACAGCGCCACCTTAGATAGGGTGTAAAGAAGCTCTCACAACAAGCAGATGAGAAAACAACACGCCGAAAGGAACACGCGGCAAAACAAAAAATATGCAATAACTTCCTCAGTAAATATACCACAGTGCACCTTAAAAGACAAGGCACATTTTTTCCACTGCATCACCATGCAATATTTTTTTTTAAAAATAATTTTGAAATAAAAAGAAATAAATAAATCCATTTTTGCATTTGATTATCAGTCGCCATGCCCAATTCACCCCAACGGGCTGATCACCCGTTTGCCAGTCACTTTGATTACGGAAACAACAACAAACGGATTGATTTGTCGTTGCCCTAAAGACGCCATTAGGCGTGATGGGAACAACGGCAAAGAAAATCTATTCGCTGTTGCCCTTAAGACGCCACTAGGCGTAATGGCCACTGCTGACTGCTTTGCCGGTCGTTGGCTAAGGACGGAAGAAGAAGAAGATGCCCAATTCACGTATAACTGAGTTTAGATTATATATATATATATATATATATATATATATATATATATATATATATATATATATATATATATATATATATATATATATATATATATATATATATATATATATATATATATATATTGTGGCGAGAGGTTTTTATTTGGCTCTAAGATCAGTATAGTACTGACAATTACAGAAATAGAATTTCTGCAGAAAATGGTGAATTCCCAGTCTCTGAGAGAACTACTGGTATCACAAATTAGTTACGGCTGTGAATGATCTGATCTCGAAACAATAGTAGAGAGGAGACCGACATAAAGTGCCACCTCCGCTGTGTAACTAACTGTGATATTAAAAAACCAAGGAAACAGATTTCACTTAACAATTTTTAAAAAATTGACAAGTCGTTCAAATACAATTTCCTTATTATTTATTTAGTATATACACTATCTACTCTTGTGCTGAAGGGTGAATGTTGAAAAATGGAATGTAATGGATTTGTAAGATTACATATGATTCACATATATTTATATATCTTTTATAAGTCTTCCAATTATAGGAAACAAATTTATATCAGCTGTGCTGTTAATCACTTATAGTAAATGTATCAGCTGTGCTGTTAATTAAGTATATAACATTTATCAGCTATGCTGTTATTATTGTCTCTTTCTACGCTAAATCACTTTCTCGTCACTGACACTAATTTTTGCTCACAATGCTGACAGAAATGGTACTAATGTGTACTCATCTCTTAGAAGTTCTTGGTTTGGTTGACACAAAACCGGCTGAAGATCGTTCCTTTAGCCCACCCAAGACTGAGGGGGGCTAAAGATGTAGATTCTGTGCAATCTCTATGCTCCTGCGGAGTTCCAGGCAGCTGGACTGACAACCCACGATCTCAGTTTTTATGACACGAATAAAACCTGGAACAAGGAAAAATAGGGGCTAATTTCTGTCCTCAAGCCCACCTATTTATATTGTATATGATATGAGCATGTCTCAGTGTCTGCATGTAGGATGAATGACAACATGGCTCAGTATGATTTAGCAATAGCGAGACAAGACAGGTGTCTACTTGCAAAACATTCTTTCTGATAAACTAATACATGAATACATTCAATAATATAAATTCAATGCATGAATACATTCAATAATTTAAATTCAATACATGAATACATTCAATACATGAATACATCCCATAATATGTACACCTAGGTGTGATACAACCATTTTCTTCCCCCTATAATATACCAGGCCCTCTCTGACAAGTGCTATACTAGCTGGTAACATATATCCTAACAATATTGTTATGTTCTTATGATAGGAGTATATGAGACGAGGACTGTTTGGTGATATATCAGGTGGGAGTTATATGGGACAATAGATTGGAGTTAGATGAGACAATAGATTGAATCCTAACAAGGACTGTTTTGGTTATATTTCAGTTGGTTTTATCTGGGATAATAGACTGAAGTTATAGGAGACAATAGGGTGAGTCCTAACAAGGACTGTTGTGGTTATATTGCAGTTGGTCTGAGATAATAGATTGAAGTAATAGGAGACAATAGGTTAAGTCCTAACAAGGACTGTTTTGGTTATATTGTAGTTGGTCTGAGATAATAGATTGAAGTTATAGAAGACAATAGGTTGAGTCCTAACAAGGACTGTTTTGGTTATATTTCAGTTTGGAGTTACCTGCGACAATAGACTGAAGTTATAGGAGACAATAGATTGAAGTATGAGTCCTATTAGTCTTCGTCTATTCAATCATATTAGGAAATAAAATCATTATACCTAATTCCCCCAAGATACAACCAGTAAACTGATACGTTCAATATATGTTAAGTATATATATATACAGGTGTATCTGCATTAGGCCTATTTCCCTACCAGTTTATAGTAAATTTATATTTACCCTCCAAGATTTAAACAGGCCAGATTTTGACTGGACTAGTGAAGCAGGCTGCAGGTCAATGCCCTCAGGTAAGCAATAAATCAAGGGTGACAGCTTCTCTCCTCTTCAGTCGGTCGGTATATCTGGCTTCGTGTCTGGTTGCGTGCCTTTGCATAAAATCTCGCCCGATTATATAGGTAGGTGAATGGTTAAGCAAAGCTTTTGGTTGGTTCCTGGCGGAGCAAGCTGATTGGTTTCCTCCGGTTTAGTCTCATGCTCTGTACAGCCTAATTTTATTCAGTTTTTCTCCGCCATCTTGCGTGAACAAGATGGCCGCGGGCTTAAGTTTTTTCCTGGCGTAACTTCAGGTAATTTATTCCGGCTCAGCAACTGTGCGTTGATTGGCTGGGCTCTCGACATAGGGATTTAACAAAGTAGTGGGGTTACACACAACTCGTTTTCACGACATAGCCCCATCCTTTCCTAGCTGTGACCTGTCATAGCTGAAGTGTAAACCCCTGATGTAGTTAATCCTTTTGCGTCTGTCCTTCCATGGTAATAGGGTGTCGACTTAAAAAATCAGCTCCTACATTGTCTCTTCCCGGAATGTAATTCACGGTAAAGGAATAAGGCGCAAGAAGCAGACTCCACCTTAACAATCTCGAATTTAACTTTTTAGATGCAGCCAAGAAAGTTAAAGGTTGGTGATCGCTTTGGACAATGAAGTGTGTCCCATACAGGTAAGGTTAAAATTTGTCGATGGACTAAATTAGAGCCAAACATTCTTTCTCTATGGTCGAGTAGTTCAACTCAGTTGCATTCAGCTTCCTACTGGCGTAGGCGACTGGTAAAAGTTCCTCCGGCAGGGCTTTTGATTTCTGCAAGAGAGTTGCACCAATACTTATACTGCTAGCGTCCGTCCTTAATACAAATTCCTGTGTGATATCGGGTAGCGTAAGGATTGGTTTGCTGGTGAGTTTTGCTTTTAGCTCTGTGTAAGCTTTTTCACAATCAGCATTCCATTGGATTTTGTCAGGCAGTCCTTTCTTAGTTAAGTTAGTTAATGGTGCACACAGAGAGTTAAAGTGGGGTATGTACTTCTGATAGAACCCACATAATCACACGAATGATCTCACATCTTTCTTCGTTTGAGGTCTGGGTGCCTTCTTTAACTTCTCTATATTCTTTGGGTCAGGAGACACATGACCTGTAGAAATCGTGTGACCTAGGAATTCCAACTCCTTACAACCGATATAGCACTTGGTTGGACGTGCAGTCAATCCAGTGGCTCTCAGTCTGTCAAACAACATGGAGAGCGCTACTATATGCTCTTCAAATGTGTTTGTAGCAACAAGAATGTCATCCATAAAGTTAGTGATATGGGGATTTTGAAAAGATACTGGGAGCATTTTTCAGCCCAAAGGGTAGTACATTAAACTCGTAGTGTCCGTTTGATGTACTAAATGCCAGCATTTTCCTAACTTCTGGTTTCACTGGTATTTGGTAGTATCCCTTGCTTAGATCTACCTTCGATAAATACCTAGCCTTACTCAGTGTAGAGAACAGCTGGTTGGTGTCAGGTAATGGGTCCACCTGAGATTCTGTGATCGCATTAAGCTTCCGGTAGTCAATACATAACCTGTGTTCACCACTCGGTTTTCTCAATAGCACCACACTTGAGCTATAGGGAGAGTCTGACTTCGAGATAATTTTTTCCTTCAACAGATAATCAACTTCCTCCCTTAGTGATTGGGCTTTCACATAAGGTATAGGGTATGTTCTCATGCATACTGGGGTAGGGTCTGTAACCTTCATGTCGTACTCTAACAGATTCGTTCGACCTGGCTTATTTGTGAGCACATCAGCATGGATTTCCAACACTTTCTGAACCCTCTTCTTCTGCTCTGGAGTTAAATGTTCACTAATATTTACTTGAACATAATCCTCTGTAGTTGTGAGTGGATACTCCATAGAGTGAAGTGATTCACCGTGCATTTCTGTTGCTATGGCTAGGGTCATGATATGTGCAACTTCTGATGATTCCTTGTCATAGTATTTTTTAAGAAGATTGACATGATATATCTTCTCCTTTCCTTTCTTGTCAATCTTATAATTGGTCCTGGAAAGTTTCTCCAGTATGACATAGGGTCCCTGCCATCAAATCTGCAATTTATTATTGCTGCTTGGCAACAGTAATAACACCTTTTCACCCACCTCCAGTTCCCTATCATTTGCTTTTTTGTTGTAGTAGGCAGCATGCTTCCTCCTGGCCTGTCTTAAGTTATCATTGGCCAGTTTCCAACCTGCTTTCAATCGAGATGTCAACTCGTTGACGTACTGGTATGAGGAAGTCACTGTTTCCTCTGCCTTTTCATCAGTCCATGTCCGCAGCAATGCTTCCAGTGGACCTTTTATTGGTCTTCCAAACAACAATGTAGCTGGAGCCAATCCAGTTGAATTGTGGGGTACTTCCCTATATGCAAATAGTGCAGCGGGTAAGTATGTATCCCAAGTATCAGGTTTTTCACTCGCCAGCTTTCTAAGGATTGAAATTAGCGTACCATTGAACCGCTCTACTTGACCGTTCCCTTGGGCATGGTAGGGACTACAATGATAGTGCCTGGCTTGAAATATCCTGAATACTTCTTGTGTTAGCTTTCCCTTAAACTGAGACCCATTGTCAGTCAATATCTGATGCGGGAAACCTAATCGGGTAAATATTGTCAACAGGGCCTCTGCCACGTGTTTTGAATCTATAGCTGACATGGCCACTGCTTCTCCCCACATAGAGCAAGTATCAACCAAGGTTAAGATGTAAGCATTTCTCTTCTTGGTCCTAGTGAGGGGTCCAACAATATCTACTGCAACACGTTCAAAAGGGGTTCCCATTATAGGCATTTCTCCCAGTGTTGCTGGTGCAGTCCTATGCTTAGGAGCTACTCTTTGGCATTCTGGACAGGATCTTACATATCTTTTTATGTCCTCTGTAATTCCTGGCCAAAAGTAGTGACAGGCTATCCTTTGTCCAGTGGCTCCTATTCCCATATGTCCACTGAAGGGTATAGCATGTTCTAGCGTCATAACCTTCTCCCTGTAAGATTTTGGCACTACAAGCTGTCCATGACCTTTAGGTCCTGTTCCAGCTTTTCTGTATAGTAGGCCATTCTTCATATACAAGTCTCCTTTCTCTGGAGGGTTATGTGCTTTAGGCAATTTGCCAAAACAAGGCTTCAAGGTGCTATCTGCTGCTTGAGCCTTTTTCATCTCTTCTGGATGAGTATTGATACGATTCTTCTCCATTTTCTTGGAGCTTTCCCTGGTCTGGACTGTTGCCATAACTACAGGTTTTATAGGTTCTCCAAGGAAAACATACCTACACCGCAAAATCAAAGGGTAAATAGGGTCGTCCATCACTGCTGCTTTGATTTCTCCTTCCACGTAGCGAGATCTTATGTTGATTCGAGCTATGGGTAGTGTCATGGTTCTTGCTCCCTTGATCGGTCCTCTGATTTTTACTGTTTCTGTGGTTATCTTGTCAGGGCTCACTAGAGAAGAGCACACAACTGAATCAAAGTCCAAACCTGTGTCATATAAACACAGTACTTGAGTGCCATTCACGGTCACTTCCTCACAGACAGGGGGATGATGGAAGTCTTTTTGACTTACTGCCATTTCATTCCTTCCCTGATTCCCTGTTGTAAGACATGCAGCATGATGAGGAGGATTCTTCCTTCTGCAGTCCGCAGTATTGTGGTTACTCATTAGACAAGTTTTACACCACTTTCCTTCCTTCCGGTAAGGTGTCTTATCCGATCTTAGAGGGTTTTTGTCCTTTTGGTCAAATCTTTGTTTGTTCCTTGTGGTATGGTCCTTTTGTTCATATTTGGTATAGTTTTGTGGTGATTTAAAGTTTTCACCCTGCTTCTTCTTATTTCCTAATAATTCTGCCTGAGCTGCTTGATATCTCTCAGCAACAGTTACAATATCTTCCAATCTCTCTGCTCCTTGTTCCATGATAAACTTCCTCATTTCTTGAGGCATGGACTCTTTCACTTGCTCCATCATTATCATTTCCTTCAGATCCTGACACTTTCCTAAACTACTCAATTTTTCCAAACAGTTTTCCAATCTAGCAGAGAATTGGTAATAGTTTTCTCCTGGAAGAAGTTTAGCTGTTCGGAATTTCTTTCTATATGATTCTGAGTTCTTTTCATATCTCACAAGCAGTGCATGTTTCAGGATTTCATAATCTTCCTGGTCATCTCTTGAGAGCTTCAAATATACATCGTAGGCCACACCTCTTAATCCTTGAGATAGTTTAAGACTCCACTTTTCTTTCCCTAAGCCATAGGTAGTGGCAAGTCTTTCGTATCTATCCAGGTACGACTCAATGGCGTCTTCTTTCTCAACAAATGGGTCCAGATGAAAATTCATGGCCCCACTTGAGATGCTCTGGCTGGAGCTACTCTCAGAGTGAGGTGAGCTACCACCATTATTGCCAGTATTTGCCTGAATTTCAAGCTCTTTTAATCTCAACTGATGGTCTGTCTCTGCTTGTAATTTCCTTTCCTCATTTTCAGCCTCCCATTTCTTGGCTTCAATTTCTAATCTTTTGTTTTCTCTCTCAGCTTCCAGTCTTTTGTTTTCTCTCTCAGCTTCCAGTCTTTTGTTTTCTCTCTCAGCTTCCAGTCTTTTGGCTTCTCTTTCAGCTTCTGCTTGCAACCGCCTTTCTTCCCTATCCATGTGTTTGTCCACTTCTGTTGTGACATACTGAGTAAGAGCATCACCTGTCATATTTAATTCCTTACCCATCTGCATGATCGCAGTTCTGAACTTCACTAGATCAGCCATGGCGTTACTTAGAGAGGGTATGTAAATTTACTATATCAAATATTATAATTAAACTTAATTAATTTAATTGAACAAAAAATTTCCGTGCAACTTTGTGAGCATCAGCTATTTACTGAGTACTAAATGGTACTCCTCCTAAGAAAACCTTCAGATCCTGCTCCTCTAACACTGCTAGCAGAGAACAGCTTGAGAACCGTCTTATCCACCGCATGGGGTGTCTAAAACCAGCTGGGCTCAACACTCTACACACCTTTGTCTGAAGTCACCCTTTCCTCTCCTTTTCTACTTTGACTCTTTCCACTCTTATCCCATTTTTCCATTTTCTACCGCCCTCTAATTATACGCATGAATACATAATACACTGTTTTTAATATGTCTAGATTTTTTATATTTTTTATTTTATTTTATATGTTTTTATCTTCGACTCATTCTGTTCCCTTCTATTTCTAGTCCCCACTTATATTACGTTGGGGTAGTTTATGGCTCAGTTTCGTATTTTAGTCTCGTAGTATGTATTGTGTACATCCGGTGATGGCAGTCATTTCCTTTTCCTGGCACGCGCCTATAAGCGTTAGGACTTGACGCCTTCAGGGAAGTGCCTAGTTTTAAGTTTTAAATTAATTTATATATTTTTTTAGGTTCTTATGTGTCCTATCTAACCTTCACTTTCTTTCCTTTCCCTGACGAAGGCCTTGTGGCCGTAACGTTGGCTATTTTCTTATTCTTTTGTCCTCGTAAGACGAATCACCTTTTTTCGATTTTTTTTCACACCCATCCATAGGCTTTTATATTCACTGGGAAGCCAAAAAATGGGTGTGACCTGCTTTATTGCGATATTCGCTTTTTTTGCCAAGTAAATAATGGTAATACTATTTTTGCTTCATACAGTTTCGGGGGTGTTCTACTTTCTCTGTAGAGAACTACAGCCCTCTCGTGCGTGTCGTACAAGGCGATCTATATGAGATAGTGCAATGGGCTGGAGAGCTCTTTATGTAAAGCTAACTGCCACAGAAACCATCGATGAAGGAGCATTTTGAATGTTTGGTGCAGACAATGGCGGATCTACATTTTTGGGGACCCTGAAGCTTGGAGGGACTCTTTTTATTTAAAAAAAAAATGTGTTGGTGGATGAGAAGGGAACGTATTTATTATAGAGAAAGCTGGACTTGCAGGCCCTGAAGCCCAAGCCTCTTTAGCTTCATAGTTGATCCGCCTCTGGGTTCAGACTTCTACCAGCTACAGTGGTAGCTGCACGTTCCGTAAGGAGCGTAAAGGAAAATGATAAAGATGTTGCATACAGCTTTTTTTTTTATAGAATCCTATATATAAAATACCAACTTTTTCTGTCAGTACATAACGCTAAGTGATGCAACTTTAGTTCAAAGTTAGACATTAATTGTGTTGTTTCCCTTATATGTAAAGGAGATAAAGGATCCCGTTACAGGCCTATTGAGGCATATTGGGAATACGGTGTTAGGCCCGTATTTTCTTGACCAGCTTCCCTTATATGTACTCTCCCGAAAATAGTAACACTTACCAAAGAAGAATGCGCAAATGACGGTGTGCATGAACAGTTTGATTATACTGTATGGAAAGAAGTCAACAACACAACTGATAAACAGTACATGAACTGGAGACAGGAAGATGCGGAGATCCGTGATTTAAGTTGTACCAGATTAAAACAACAGAAAATCAAGATGCTCTTCTGTCATGTTCAGACTTTTAACGTCAGATGTAAAACAAATATTTTGGTTTTTTTAAATACTTTTGAATAAGTAAAATTGCCGTTAGCTATTGGTGCTTTTGAATTTAATTCCCGTCTTAGGACGGGCTTTTACACTAGTCCTATATATAAAATCCCAGCTTTTTGTGTCAGTACGTGACGCTAAGGGATGCAACTTTGGTGAAAAGTTAGACATTAATTTTGTTGTTTCCCTTATATGTACTCTCCCGAAAATAGTAACAGTCTAACACTTACCAAAGAAGAATGCGCAAATGACGGTGTGCACACAAATATATTTATAGAATGTGTGATCCCGTATACACACATTGGGATCTTCGCTGCTGCTACGTAGTTCGTGTACTGTGGTGATGCACAGTCGTTTTTTTTAATACTTTTGTTGCCATTAGGTATTGGTGCTTTTGAATTTAATTCCCGACTTATGGTGGGCTTTGACAATAGTAGATAATAACCACCATTGATGAGAAGAATACAACGATTGATGTGGTGTAAGTTTTCTGCCAGGATACCACCTACAATAGTGGTTCCATGCTCCATACAGAGCGAAAAGACAAAATGTTGATACGAGTGTCTGTCTTCTTCTTCTTGTTTCTTCTTCTTCTTGTTTCTTCTTCTTCGTCTTCTTATTATGTTTCTTACTTCTTCTTTTTTATCTTCTTCTTTTTCTTTTTCTTCTTCTTTTCATTTTCTTCTTTTTCTTTTTCTTCTTCTTCTTCTTTTTTTTTCTTCTTCTTTTTCTTCTTCTTCTTTTATTTTTTTTCTTCTTTTTTTATTTTTCTTCCTCTTTTTCTTCTTCTTTTTCTTCTTATTCCTCTTCTTCTATTTCTTATTCTTATTCTTTTTATTTTTTCTTCTTCATCTTTTAATTTTTTTTTCTTCTCCTTTTTCTTCTTCTTGTTCTTCTTCTTCTTTTTCTTCTTCTTCTTCTTCTTCTTGTTCTTCTTTTTCTTCTTCTTCCTCTTCTTTTTCTTTTTCTTTTTCTTCTTCTTCTTCTTGTTCTTCTACGTTCTTCTTCTTGTTATTTTTTCTTCTTCTTCTTTTTCTTCTTCTTCTTCTTCTTCTTCTTCTTCTTCTTCTTCTTCTTCTTCTTCTTCTTCTTCTTCTTCTTCTTCTTCTTTTCCCTCCTCCTCTTCTGCCTCTCGTGTGTCTCATCCTTATATGATGTATCCAGTTTCTGTTGCATTATGTTAGGATGTCTGCACAGTTTATGCCAGACTCGTCGCATAATTTGTTAAATCGCCGCACTAATTCCCGGCATTCCATAAATCGCGTGTTGGAGTAGAGCAGCGCCGTATGATCCTGCTAATGTGGTTCCCCTGTCATGCTGATAATATATTATCGTCATTATTCGTCATAATATATCTTCTTATGCTCCTGGTTCAAGTGTTAGTGTGTGAGGGTGTGTGCATGTGTTGTTTGTTTGTTTGGGAAAGGGTGTTTTTTTTGGGGCGCGGGGGGGGGGGGGGGGGGGGGGGGGGTGTTGGGAGTGTAAATTATTTCAAATAACATTCACTAACTCCTGTAAAATGTTACATGTTTCTTCTTACAATTTTACTAACTCCTGTAAAATGTTACATGTTTCTTCTTACAATTTTACTTACTTACTTACTTAGTCATTCCCCTTCTACCGTGAGGTGTAGAGGTTTGGAAGAGAGAGCACCAGACTACCGTATCAGCTGGCTTCCTCCTGGCCTGGTTCCATTCTAGTCCTCGGTCCTTCAAAGATTGTCTAATGTTGTCCTCCCAGCGGACTCTGGGTCGTCCTGGGTACAATTTTACTAACTCCTGTAAAATGTTACATGTTTCTTCTTACAATTTTACTAACTCCTGTAAAATGTTACATGTTTCTTCTTACAATTTTACTAACTCCTGTAAAATGTTACATGTTTCTTATTACAATTTTACTAACTCCTGTAAAATGTTACATGTTTCTTCTTACAATTTTACTATCTCCTGTAAAATGTTACATGTTTCTTCTTACAATTTTACTAACTCCTGTAAAATGTTACATGTTTCTTCGTACAATTTTCATCATCATCATGATTTCCTATTTGCTCCCTATGGAGCAGGATGCCTGTACACAGCATTCACACGTTTTTGCAGTAGTGGTCTCGACAGCAATTTGTTTAACATGATGATATTGCCAGCCCCAGCTCACAACCTCATATTAGCTGCCTTGTACAAGCAGTACTTCTATTCATTATTTGTCTCCTCCCGGGAACTAGATGAGGCTCATACAATCTTAATGTTACATTATAATTTTAGTTGCTGTTGTACTTTGACGGTTTTACTCTCATTGTTTTTTTTTAATTACAATTGTGTTACTTGTATATATATATAGTACCTAGGTTTTATTTTTATATTTCCATAAGTTCTTATGTCTCCTATCTAGCCTTCACTTTCTTTCTTTTCCTGACGAAGGCCTTGTGGCCGTAACGTAGACTACTTTCTTTGTCTTTTGTCCTCGTAAGACGAATCACCTTTTTTAGATTTTTTTTTCAAACCCATCCATTGTACTCCACGTCTTACCGCAGTTCCCCTCAACTTCCTCGACTTGAATATATGGCAGACTAGAGTAGCGGTTTTGATGTGAGAGTTGTCCGTTCTAGCAATCACCACCCACATTCGACAGATCCCACTGACAACCCTGCCAGAAGGTCTTCGACAATATGAAGAAGTGTGTTCAGACATGTCTTGAGGCCCATGGTGGACATTTCCAACATCTCCTGTAGAAGAAACTACGAGGTACTTTACTGCACAGTAACTTTTAGGACACCCTGTATATATATATATATATATATATATATATATATATATATATATATATATATATATATATATATATATATATATATATATATATATATATATATATATATATATATATATATATATCCTTTCTGGTTCCTCTCACTATACCTCCTAGCTCGAGTAAGGCTCCACATTGGTAATGTACGGCTTGGCCACGTCCCTGCTACAGGCTGCGCTGACTGGTTAAACTACGTGAGCTTTACAGGGAGAAATCATACTTAAAGGAATGTCCGCAGCAAAGTGTGTGTCACACTACATACTTGTATCATGAATTAAAGAAAGAGAACGCCTGGCTACCAAGGAAAGCATTGAATAAAGATCAAATGGATAGAAACAGTTATGTGGATATCTTCGGGTTCCCTGGGGTAGGAATCTGTTCTACAATGCGACAGGGGAAATGTAACTCCTCTTATGAATAAAGAATGTAACTCCTCTTATGAATAAAGAATGTAACTACTCTTATGAATAAAGAAGTCCATAATAATGAATGCTTCACGCATTCGGCGAAAGGAAGCAATCTGAAAAAAAACTCCACCTAAAACATGAAGAAGAAACTTAGGAATTTGGAATGTCATAACGTTAAATCAGAAACGGAACTAGATACATAATTTTAGAAGCTTGTATTATGAAGCTTGATACGATAGGAGTAGCAAGATGCAAGGTGCGAGATGCTGGATGCAACAAAAGATGAAAAAAAAAGTAATTTCATACACTCAAGAAGTGAACAATGCGAATGAGGAGTTTCTGAAAAAAGAAGAACTACAAAGATAAGAATGCAGATACGTGACACACAGTGATATATTGATCTTATTCAAATCATAGTAAAACGATTTTACACAACGGTTTTACAAATAGGTGCACGAATTGAAGTACACGGCAAAAAGGAAATGTTTTACTCAGTATTAGGGAGACTTCCTGACACCAAATAGAAGTTATGCTGTTGATCATTTTCATTTTAGGTATTTAGGAAGTCAGGCTATGGAATTAAAATATAGATTCCCTGGGTGGGATCCTCTTGGTGCGTGTTTGTCTGCTCTTATGTCTGTACTTCGTTTATGGGGCTCGAAATGTATTCTGCAGTCCAAACCTCGTTCTGTATACACTTTTCATGATAGATAGATGAGCTTAACGTACATTTCATGTTGTGTTTACACTACACCTACTTTACTTTATTATCTTCTTTCTGTCTGTCTGTCTTTCTTTCTTTCTAAAGCGAAATAAAGAAAGAACTAACGAAATAAAGAAGGAACAAAAGACAGAAAGAACACATTGGATAATAGAAAGAGAAGTGGTAGCCACTCTGGAGATTCGAACCAGGTCACGACACAATAATCCACCGCCTCGCTGCGGAAAACAGACGCGTTAAGGAAATCAGCCAGTTGAGCGCCCTTTTTTTTCTTCTTAAAGTATATACATTCGCTAAATAATGTTTACACACACAACACTGGAATATACCCAGGAATTACTATCTCATATGCTCAACCAACCCCCAGCTTAAGTTACGCATATCTCTTATCCCACTTCTATTTTTCTTGTTCCATCCCTCAGTTTCACATTGATGATTCAGAAATGAATACTAGTTTCCAAACACAATGACGTTCGGCCCCCCAGTCAATAAAGCGATGCGAGATAGCAATCTGGTCCTTCTGAATGCAAAATTTGGTACCACGATATAATTTTTATGAGCAGAATGTTGCAACTGAAGGTCATGCCAACTGTATTTGTCCAGGAGACTTAATGTTTGTGAAGCTACTGCAGACCTGTGTTCTACGAGCTTCACGGTGGATATTGGGCACAAGGGAAGAGTATTGAACGAGAGCTTCCCAAGAATGTAGCCCGAATGACTCCCGGACAAATAAATAACGGGTTTTACTGGATTACAGTTTTATTTATTTTGTCGTTTGGTGTATGTAAGTATGTGTGTATGTATGTATGCTTGTATGTGTGTATGTATGTGGTAACAGCCCTCATTAACGCTGTATGAATTTATGTAAATTTACTTTATGTAAATTCTAATGATTCTCCTATATGCCATGTTGTATTTTATTATATCATGTCAGTACATATCAATGTATTTTCTGGAGAATAAAGATTCTGATATGTATTATGTAAGCATGTATGTATATTTGTATGTATGTATGTGTTTGTATGTTTGTATGCATGTATGTATGTATGTACGTATGTACGTATTATGTATTTATGTATGTATGCCTCTCTGTCTGTCTGTAAGTATGTATGTATGCATATGTATACGTGTGTATGTATGAATGATTGTAGTATGTATGTACTTGTACATGTACCTATGTACGTACATCTTAAATGTGTATTTGCATACGCATATATGTATGTACATGCACACGTACCAACGTGGGTATTCATGTGTGTATGTATTTGTCACAAGGTTATTCCGGGGAATAACCGTGAAGGGTTGGTCCTGTTTGCCAAGAAGATAATAGTGGCTCAGAGGTAGTTTGCAACCAGGTAGATACTGGTTAGATGAAGGAAGGCGAATTTGGAAGTTGGGATCAGTTCCCAGAAGGCGGTTCCAGTGATTCAAGTTCCTTGTGACATTATTATCGCTACTCAGCTATCTCTTCTCTCCTTTAGCTCACGAGCTCCCAGCCCTTCCCCTTCACACACAGTGAGAATAAGAGAATGAAATTGTCACGAAAGGTTTAGATGTTATTGAGAATGTAAGGTTATCCTGGACAAAAGATGTATCAGGTGATACCAGGATAGTGCCAGGTAAGAGACTGGTCTTACGAGAAATACCCCCTTCTCTGAAAAGAGTAAGGGTGTATCGACAATCAAAGGTTAGAGTCAGCTGTATAAACCTCCAGGTGTGATGAGAATGAATGTCCTGAAAGTCTACTTGCTACCTTTCAAGATCCGCTTTTGATATTATTATTAATTGTTTATGTTGGCTAATTTTGCTAGGGGTATTAATTATGATCCATCTCTATAACTATACTATGTATCCAACAAAACTTGTAACTCAATGTAAATAAGTTCAGTAAGTCTGATGGTACATATTTGCAATTTTATTTAACCTATACCGGTTCTCTTTTCGGTTAGGAAATTTAAAGAAATTCAACGATATTTACAGCATAAAATAAATAATCATAAAAACTTTAATTACACAGCCCTACAAAAAAAAAAAAAAAAAAATTTTGGTACCAAACATTTTACTCTTGATTGTACATAAATGAGGCCTGCTCAATCCAAATATCACATTTACTTGTCTGTAGCAGCTCTAGTTTTTGAGATACAGACATTTTTGTATTTCCTTAATACAGGGTGACCCACACACAAAAAAACGGGCCCGCGCGCGCACAAACAGTGCGCGCGCGGGCCCATTTTTTTTTTTTGGGTCACCCTGTATTATTACAATATTTTCTATATAAGGCTATGTAAAAAAAACCATTGCTGTCTAGTCCTTTACAAAAGAAAACTGCTTGTTTACTCTCAGTTTCAGTTTTCCAAGGATCTTCCAAGAATTGCCTTTTTTAGATTTTAAGCCACTGCATGCATGTTAGTATGCTACTTATTTTATTACACTTCTAACAGAGAATGGCATCATCTTCAAGAAGAGCATGTTTTCTTTCACCGCATTGATTTTGTTATATTTGTGGAGAGTACACTTTCAAAGAAGAACATAGGAAGCATATTACTGTTTTTGTGAAAAAGGCATACTTTGCTTACTTTAAAGTAAAACTAGGTGACCAGGACAAGTCTTGGGCTCCTCATATTGTTTGCAAAACATGTGTTGAACACCTGCGACAGTGGACTTGTGGGAAAAGAAAATGTTTAAAATTTGAAATTCCAATGGTTTGGAGAGAGCCCAAGAACCACTATGATGACTGTTATTTCTGTGTTGTGAATATTAAGGGAATTAATGGAAAAAATCACAAAAAATGGAAATATCCAGATTTATATTCTGCTAGGCGACCTGTTCCACACGGAGATGACATACCAGTTCCAACTTTCAGTCAGATTTCGGATTCCCTGCTAAAAGATGAGACAGCAGTGGCATGTGGAACGACAAGTGACAGTGATAGTGATTTCGAAAATGATTTTTCAGATGCTCAACGAAGGAAAGGTTAAAGCTAGGTCGAAGCGACCAGCTTGAACTAAATGATCTAATCCGAGATCTATATCTCTCCAAGGAATCTTCAGAACTTTTGGCTTCAAGATTGAAAGAAAAAAATTACTGACTGCTGAAACAAAGGTTACATTTTATCGCAGCAGAGAGCAAGGTTTTATTCCATTCTTTTGTAAAGAAAACAATCTTGTGTTGTGTACTAATGTAGGAGGTCTTGTTAACAAAATGGGTGTAAGTTATACACCAGATGAGAGGCGACTTTTCATTGACAGCTCTAAAAGAAGTTTGAAGGGTGTTCTCTTACACAATGGTAACACATATGGCTCAATTCCAATTGCTCATTCTACTACAATGAAGGAGGAGTATGCTACAATAAGCACAGTTCTGGAAAAATTGAAGTATTTAGAACATAACTGGATGGTTTGTGTAGATCTTAAAATGATGAACTTCTTGCTTGGCCAGTGTTGAAGTCTGTTTGACAGTAGAAGTAAAGTTGGATTGCACGGAGACTGGAGATGTATAAGGTTGCTCAGTGTAAATGTACTGATGTAACGTACTGTTTTTCTGTGTTATGGATGGTAGTACGTTGAGCGTGTCATGTTGTCCTGGGCAGTACCAAGTAGTAGCAAGGAATCTAGGTCACTAGCGTGAGGTGTCGCCAGGGTTCAGTAGATACATATCTAATGTCAGTATTCCTGCAGATTCAGACGTGTGATACTTGTATGACAATGTGGTTGATGGTGTAAGTGTGTAGATAACAGTGCTGATAACACGAAGGCCGTATAGGCTCTTGGACGTCTTCACATTAACTCACACAACCACAAGTAGAAGTCAGTGAAGTAGGGAATGCCGCTGACGTTTACAATATTTATTTGTGACGTACGATAATACGATGATGATGAACGAAACAGTCAATAGTATACAATCGGGTACATAATATATGCAGTTACAAAGGTCAGCTTCAACCATCACAGATCCTAGACATGTAACAATGTCTTTATCAGTGTTTACAGTTTATGCAATAGCTCTAACCCCTGACTGAGCCCCGTCAGGTAAGCCCTAGCAAATATATTGCGTAGTACGGGCGATATCATCTATATAAACAAAGTCAATGCCATTGTCCTACAATTAGCAAAAAGACTTCAGACTGGCCTCACATGCCAGATACTTCATTCTGGTGAAGAATAGATATGGTGACAACGAAATCAGGCCGCAGGTCGCGGGCCTCGATAAACAGGTCATTCTCAGTTCACAGGCTCCTGAGATTAAATATACATTTTCTGCCAAATCATACTCCGCCTGCATTGCGGATCCATAAGGATGATTCCTTGGCTTATGTGTGTAACAGGTCAACTTAGACCTAGTCTTGTAGATATGAAGTCATACTGGAGTGCAGTATAATAACTTCGTGTGAGCTTCGCTCACTATGCCGCCATCAGAGATAAATGTACCTGTAAGATCTAAACGAGACGAAAAGATCGAATAGCGTTTTCAGTTACCTTTTTAAAGAATCCTGACACTCTTAAGTAACACAATACAGCCAATACTGGCATAAAGAAAACACTCAGGGACGGAAGAATGCCAAACGGCCATTCCCAGAATTTCCACTCCCTATCGAAAACTTGGCAGAGAGGAATCTACGGATCGGGACATCCGTTCTAAGCCACAGGTACGCACTCTCTCAATATCGGTCTCCCGGCTTTTGCCGCTAAGACCCCGCGCATGCCCAAAGAGCATGGACCAGTTCGAGGCAAACCCAGACCAGGCGTTTCCGACCAAACGGGTGATAAAATACACCGTATATGATCTTATAAATAGAATTAAGACATGTCAACTCTAAGACATGTTTAAGACAGGACAACATAAGACAGGAGAAGATAATCACCAGACAAACGTGTCACCGAAAGATAATAAACGTTTATCTCTCTTTGATTACATTAAACCAAACATACATTAGGTTGGTGTTTTTTTCACCGTCGAAAATGACGGTAACATTACCACACCTCCCGGAGGAAACAAAAAATGGTACTTTTTTTTTTTGAAATACATCTATGAGCCAAGTACATTAAGCTCATAACGCATGAGTAATACGCCGATGAAAGGATCACCAAACAAAATAACATCATAATGTCAGATACAATCGACGCACAGAAGAGCGTCTGGTGAGAAGAAAAAATCTCACTAGATAGGAGAAACTATTTTCTCAAAGTAAATATCCGGGGAGGTGTTACCAACCAACTCAAAAGTGCAGGTAATGTTACAACAAAAATCATATCAATGTCAATAAATGGTGAATGACAATTTCCATTAAGAGATTACAACAACATCTAAATCTCACGACGTATAATGCATATAAGCATAAATTCATATGGTCAATCATTAACAACATTAACAATAATATCTGAAGACGTAGAAGACCAAGACGATGCTCTTTCGGAGATGTCTTGTAAGCAAAATCCTCAAGGAACATTAGGACGTCTATAGAAGTCATCGTAGATATACAGCGTTCCAACATATCCCACCGGTTTGCTGAGAACGATACAAATAGTACATTTCTTAGAATGTTGTAATGTACCATAGTCACTTAATATATATCTAAACTATAAATGTGGCCGCATTAATTTTTTCGACCTTCATTTCATATGAAACAAAACCTTCCTCTGTTTTACCGCAGACGGTAACAGAGAAAGCGAGTAATCAATATATAACCATGAGTTTAAACAAAGTGACAACAAGTGTTACAGAAGCATGTTATAGTAAGAATAGATCATAACTTTAGATATGTAATAGTAGATCTAGACAAAAGAGCTAAGTAGCTTCATGTGGGCATCGAGACAATATGTCTGCCATCACATTATCCGAATCACGGATAGCTCGTACCGTGAAATGAAAAGGTTGAAGAGCAATAGCATATCGAGTAGATCTCGAACTCTTCAAATCCTTATTCTGCATAGCTGTGAGAGCTTTTTGGTCGATTTCTACTACAAAATGCGCGCCGAGAAGGAATCTTTGGAGTTTAAGAATTGCCCAGACCATAGCTAGCAATTCTCGGTCTAGAACAGAATAATTCCTTTCTGCCGCATTCAGTTTTCTCGAGACATACATTACAGGATGCAGAGTCTCAGAATACTCTTGCATCAGTGCCGCCCCGATCCCTATTGCTGAGGCGTCACTAAGAAGGACAAACGTCCTATCGGCTGTAGGTAGTCTTAAAATAGGAGAAGACGAAAATAATGACTTAATCTGATCCAATGAAGATTGGCATTCTTGAGACCAAAGCACCATATTAGGTGACCCTTTCTTCAATAGGGTTGAGAGTGGTGCCGTAATAGAGGAAAGATTCAAAATGAATCTTCCATAGGACTGTATAAGGCCCAAGAGACTACGGATCTGTTTTTTAGTCTTAGGAATAGTGATGTTCAGTATCTTAGAAGTGTTGTGGTCTTCTGTTTTCAAGAGACCATGACCAACACGATGACCAAGAAAAGAAATCTCACTGAACCCAACATAGCCTTTTGATGGTTTAGCTGTCAAATTATACTCACGTAGAGTAGACAACAGTTCATCTAATCCCAGATAGTGATCTTCCCAAGACTTGCTAAAAAGACAGATATCGTCTAAGTATGCAATCACATCAGACCGATATCCCAGTATTCGACGCATCGTGCGTACAAATGTAGCTGGGGCATTCATAAGGCCAAAAGGCATAAAGTTCCATTGGAACAGACCCCTAGGTGTGGAGAAAGCAGTGAAAGGTTTGGCTCGTTCGGTTAAATGAACTTGCCAGTATCCTTTAGACAAGTCCAGCTTTGTAAAGAAACGAGAATTGGAAAGTCTAGTAAGTAACTCATCCAACAGAGGCATAGGTTCTGCATCGAACTTCGTTACTTGATTTAGTTTACGGTAATCGACGCAAATGCGTATGTTATTGTCTTTCTTTCCGACAATAACCATAGACGACAAGTATGCCGAATTGGATGGTTCAATTATTCCTAAATTTATCATTTCATCCAACTCTTTCTCGACTTGAGATTGGAAGTGGATAGGAATAGGATAAGGTCTGACCCTAATAGGAGTATGGTCAGTCAATACAATGTCATGTTCAATGACTGTAGTGTGTCCAGGGATGTCCGTGAGAACATCCTGAAATTCTTGTAACATGGAAGAGATTTGTGACTGTTCCATAGTTGATAAATTAGGTGAAATTGCAACATCCTTCTATAATTCCGTAGAATGAAGTGGAATCATCGGAAGAGGCAGATTAACATCAGATAAAGTAGATTCCTCATCCTGTATGACAGACAGCGATGAGTAATGGCCACGAGCGACCGTAGCGTCGTCCGTCGCTTGGAAGATAGGTTGTAAGTACTCTGGATGTTCATAAAATTCTGTAAGCATATTTATGTGAAAAGTTTTATGCTTTCCGTCAATATCGACGACATAGTCGACATCAGAAATTTTAGACACAATCTCAAAAGGACCTTTCCAACCAATAAGAAGTCTATCTTCCCTGGTAGGAAGTAATACAAATGCTTTGCCTCCAGGACAAAGTTGACGTAGGCATCTATTTTTATTTGCAAACTGTCTTGCCTTTGCTTTAGCAAATTCAGATGCGGAAGTTGCTAATTTGCAAGCTTCAATGATTTTCTGCCTGAGAGCAATGACATACTCATAAGAAGATTATGTGTCATCACTAATATCATTGGCAGCTATCAAATCGTGAAGCAAGGACATTGGGCCTCGCGGACGCGCGCCAAAGACGAGCTTGAAAGGAGAAAACCCGGTATGTTCATTAGGAACCTCTCTATAAGCAAAGAGAGCAGCGGGT
The DNA here is from genome assembly GCA_024509875.1 of Oreohelix idahoensis. Classification (NCBI taxonomy): domain Eukaryota; kingdom Metazoa; phylum Mollusca; class Gastropoda; order Stylommatophora; family Oreohelicidae; genus Oreohelix; species Oreohelix idahoensis. Next base: position 109,919 of record JAMPIV010006563.1, on the reverse strand, counting down.
AAGACTCTGTCCCAATCTTGAGGATGATCCTCAGTTATCTTCCCAAGTACATTTTTGAGAGTTCTATTGAGACGTTCGACTAGTCCATTAGACATAGAATGATAAATACTACTCAGTGATCTCTTGATATTAAGAGTAGACATCACTTGCGACATTGTCTCAGATATCAGTTGGGTGCCATGGTCTGACAAAATTTCCCTAGGGAATCCCAACCGCGAAAATATCAGCCAAAGAGCGTCTGCAATATCGGCAGTCGAAATGCTCTTCAGAGGTATGGCCTCTGGCCATCGAGTACACATGTCAAAACATGTAAGAATAAATTTATGTCCTCTGGCTGATTTTATTTTGAAAGGACCAATGATATTTATCGCCATTTTCTGAAATGGACGGATAGGAATGTCCGCAGCCTGGATAGGTGCTGCATGGCGAGGACCTTTCGATTTCACTTCTTGACAAACTCTACACGGGTGGCAATAAAGACGGTTGTCTCTGTTGACGAATGGCCAAAAGAAAGCCGCAAGAACTCTCGACTTCGTATGTGAAAATCCCATATGACCAGCGCATTGGGAGTCGTGAGCATGTTGCAGTATTCTAACTCTCATGTCTTTCGGAACAAGAATTTGTGAATGTATAGATATGTCAGAGTGTTGTACCATACGCACTAGTACGCCATTCTTCATAGTGATCCAAGATTTGTGATTTGTGTTCTTACTGGGTCACCTTTTTTTGCCAGAACGAAGAATTTTTTTAACGAAATGTCTTCCTGTTGACTTTTGATAAAAGAGTCATGTGAAATGACATCATGATCATCTTGATCACGTACCTCAACACCTTCGGTCGATGTAGTCTGAGGCATATTCTGAGCCTGAGCTCTCGTGACAATTGCATTAGCCGCTTCTAAGTTATGTTCTTCCCAAGCAATAATCTGCTGCGGGGTACACTCTTTAATGCCGTGTATACGCCCGACGATAAGATCCGCAATAGGATTCGGAAGCAGACACGCTTGGACCTCTCCCGTAAAGAATGGAGTAGCTATACGAATGATAGCGGTAGAGTAGTTTTCCACTGTGCCACCAAATGTTACACATTTGATTACTCTTCCAGTGGCACATGAAGGATCTACAACAGATTGTCTAACCCTAATAGTGGTACATCCAGAATCAAAGAGAACTGAGACTGGATCACCATTCATTAGACCCCTATGTAGAATAAGAGATCCTCTCTCGTCATGCGCCGCTGCGGCAGGAAGAGCGGACAGAGGATGACCGCAACTCAAGGTGGATATAGTAGTAGGTTCAAATAAAGTGGTGCACTGAGTGCATTGGGATGCTCTCCCAAAATCAAAGGCAGAACAAGAACTAGCACTAGCGCTAGGTTTACTAATATTTTGTTCATTACTAACTCCTTGTGACTCTTGTTCAGCATAGTTAGTATGATGACATGATCTGTTATTATTATGCTGCCATCTACCTCGATTACTATTTCCTTTGGGATTATGGTAATTACCCCTATTGCTATTATTATTTTGGTTTGAACCGCAGTTTTCACAATTGTGATTGTGATTTACACCTTGCTGAAAATATCTATCAGATTGATACTGCTGTCTTCCTAAAGAATCATGGCAAGGATAGTTTTTATTGTGGCTACCCCTTTTAAAGTTACCAAATTTGTTGGAACCACAATTATGAGGGCTATCAGATTGCCTCCAATTCCTAGAAGACGAGCCTCTTTGGCATGAATCACTTTGATCTTGACCAAAGTTACGCTTACTTTTCTTATCGAAGTTGCGCTGAGTACCTTTAACTTTACCTCCGAAATTAGAATTGTATGGAGTCACAGAAGCCACTGGTAAACCTTCTTTAATCTTACTGTTGCTCATGTTTGTCGTGGATGAGCAGTGACATATTGGCAACAATATTGTTCCATTTCTTTTAAGTCCTTAGGTTTACGTTCGTGTATAAAGGCAAGAAAAGACTCATTAACAGACGACATTACTTTGTCTCTAAGCAACAAGTCCATAAGTGCCTCATAAGTATGTTCAGTCTTAGACAACTCTATCCATCTAGTGAAAGTAAGGCGTATCTTTCCTATAAAGTCCGAGAACTCTACACCAGATTCTGGTAACATAGTCTTAAAACGAAGACGGTAATCATCTTCTTTAAGCTGATATCGTTTCAATAAGGCTGCTCTGACAACTTCATAATTAGTTCTATCATGTTCTTCTATTGCCATTATAATATTTAATGGTTCACCTGTAAGTGAATTCAACAGTTGTCTAACATATTGTGCCTTATCTACATTATATGTTACACAATTAAGTTCTAGTCTATCTAGATAGAACGTTATGTCATCTTTTGCAGGATTAAAATGAGGAAGTGTAAAGGGCAATTTTTACTATCTTGCAATATAATACATTTATATTCTTATTATGTTCGCAAATATTTTGGAAGCAAAGTATTTCCTTTTTTAAGTGCTTAAGGAGAAGTCATTTTTGGGTTGCTTCCCTTGAAAATAGTTCTGTCATCTTCGATCGGACTCCGCAGACGACTCTAGGCCTACTGCGATTTATTCTGTGGCTGGGTAGGAATAGATTGTTCTTGCTTCAGTATATCTATGGCCTGAATTTATACGTAGTGTTTGTATGAGTAGGACGAGTCTGTCTTATATACGGATATCTTTGCATTTCTAAGTCGAACTAATTTGGTTGTCGCTAGAAAAGGTCAAAGGCTATGCAGCGGAAGTATCGCTAGCGAAGGGGGTGTGATTCATGGCTGCCATCCTGTGAGGATGCTGAGTTTTGTTGTAGCAGGCTTTTTGCCGAAATAGTGATCTATATATGGATGGGGAAAAGTGATAGTCATATAGACATGTTGTATGTACTTTACCCCAGTGTTTATTCTCTTTTGCCAAGGAATGGCAAAGTTATATTTCGCATAAAAAGGTAAAACCACAATTTATTATGAACTTGGGCTTCGCCATCGTTGTTGATAAGCAGATGCACAGTGGTACTTTTAAAAAGAATATCCATTCAAAGGAAGAAGACATTCCTATGTATCAGCACTGGATTGTATGATATTATTCAATTACCTCTATGAGAGAACCTATGAAGAAATGAGGACATTTAATGAATGACTAATTTTGGTCTATATTCTATAGTGAGTGAAGCTCACGAGAGAGAGAACAGCCATGTTGAAATTCATATACTTTGTATTTATCGAGTGAGAAAAAGGGATGCCTGTACTATCGCTCGATGAACCAAGAGATCACTGCTACATGTGAGAACCCATGTCTGGGATTCCTATATTATGAAATATATATATATTGAACTTTACGTGAAGGAATATTCGCTAGACGAGGTTAGGTCTAGGAGCCTTCCTATGTATTGGTTATGGTCTGACGTGCCCAGTCAGTAAAGCCAGATGATTTACATGATGGAACGCTGAATGCTTATTTACGAATGCTCCATTATGATATTTGCCAAGCATGAATGCTAACTTAAGATGATATTCCTGTGATCAACATTATGCTGTCTATGTCGACATTTGTTCCTGTAACCATACACGTACTGTCCAAGTGTGCGTCCCATTAAATGTTATAAAAAGACCACCGTAGTTCCAGTACTTCTTGAATTCGAACAGTGTGAGTATGAGTGATGTACTACCAACCTGTCAACTCTATCGAATCATTCTACCATTCGCGTACTGACATTCAGATACACACTCATTGTTTACACTCACATTCTTGTCGGAGCCTCATCACGTTCCAGGACAAGATGACCTGTATGACCAAAACTGTGCTGGGTTTGATGAGTTGACAATCGTTACACTTTACTACACCAGTCCCAACATCTACATTTATCCACTGGTGGACATTCACATCATTTAGCAAATAAAGCATGATTCAACAACTAGTAGCCAGTATGAGTTAACAACTACACAAAAACAGAGTTTATCAACTGGTGTGCCAGCTTCCTGGGTCAACCTGCACAGTGACCATATTGAGAAGTAAACTACTGAGACCAGACGTTCCTTGGGGTCTGTTACGACACACAAATACATCAACAGTACAACTCTACAGTGATGTCAGCGTGACCTGTCCTGTCGAGAGTATGCAGTAACTAGGTCAGGGTTTGTTGACATTTGGTTCATTGGACATTTGCCATACAACTGACAGTGTTACACGGCAAGCTTGGTTGAAACATAGAACATTACACATCAGGACTGGAGAATATTTGACAGTGTTTGCGAAAGAAAATGTTATTGAACTGAGAAGTCCTACATTGATTGTTATCATTCAAATCAACGATGGAGCTTCTATTTCTGTGTTGAATTTAAAATAATTAGACCAGAAGTATTTGTTTAATAAAGTACCACAGTACTGTACTATTAGGCAGTGTAGCTGAGCCTTCATTCCAACACATTCTTTCTGCAACACTCTATTTACATCATATTGCCATACTATTTATGCATTTATGTATTTATGTTTAACTATTTATATGTGATATTTGTTTGTATCCAGCGGGTTGTTGTTTCGGTTGGGCGGTGTCACACAGCAGAGTATCCCACGTAATAGAGGGTCTGATGTGTGCGTTTCTATAGGTGCAATTTTCTTCATTGAAAATTTGCTGCGACAGCTGTTGCTATTAGTGTTAGCTGTGAAGACTGTACTCATTGTTGTTTTTGTAATATTCCTCTGTTCTTTAGTTTGTTTTGATTTGTTTGTAATTTGTTGGTCTACCCTATTCTATCTTTCAGTTCTATTCTCAATTTATATTTATATACTGTGGCGTTATTTGTATTTGTTATCCTCTTGCGGTTTATCTTTTATTGTTTTTCCCATTTGATTTATTTCATTTCCGCAAATGTTTTCATGTTTTTCTGTATAACTGTTTTGTTTTGTGCCTGATCGACATACACTATTTTAAATATAGTTGATCATATAAATTGATGTACAAGAATCAACTGATAGTTAATTGCTATTACTAAAGGTACACAGTTGATGATATAAAACACTATTTCTGGTGCACTGCACTTATATTATAGAGTGAACCAGCAACTTATAGCTGTTATTATATAAGGATTTATACAAGACCTTTGTAAGGCTTGTTTCCCACAGTGATTGGGATAGTTAAGTACTATTTTTCACAGGTTACAAAGTTATCATACAAAGTCTTTGATTAAGACTAAGAAAGTAAATTTATTTACTTTTGCAAATTACTGATCTTATTAGACAAGATGTCTACCTTGGATTATTTTATCACACAAGGCAGGGCTCTTGATAAGACTGGTCAGCAGTTAGAAGAATGGGCAGTTGCTCAATATGACAAAGCATTGGCTGCTGAAGAAAGAAAAGCATTGATTGAAGAAAAGAAATTAGAAGCTGAGGAAAGAAAATTACAAAGAGAGGATGAACAAAAGAGATTGCAGATACAGACTGATGAAAAAAGATTCCTGATGGAAATGGAAAAAGAGAAAAGAAAAGATGAGGCTACTGCACAAGAGAAAAAAGCAATAAGAGAACATGAACACCAAAAAGAACTTTTAGCATTTGAGTTAGAAAAGTTAAAGTTAACAAACATAAGTAATGTTAATCAAGCATCTAGTGGTAATGGTAAACCCTTTACTTACAAGGTCAAGGTACCAGCGTTCAACCCTTCCAGTGATGACATAACATTCTGGCTAAACAGATTTGAACGCTCGTGTCGAGCACATAATGTGGACAAATCACAATATGCTAACCAGTTATCAGAAAATCTGAAAGGTGATTCTCTGACTAGTTTAAGTTTGGTTGAAGAGGCTGACAAAGATAACTATGATGTTATTAGGGCAGCCTTGTTAAAGAAGTATCAGTTGTCTGAAGAGGGTTATCGGAAGTTGTTTAAGACAATGGTGCCTGAGGCAGGTGTAGAATTCTCAGAATTCATTGCAAGAACACGTCTTACATTTGATCGTTGGATTGAGCTATCCAAAACAGAAAAGACTTATGAAGCCCTTATGGACTTGATACTCAGAGACAAGATTATGTCAAGTATAAATAAACCTTTCCTCGAATTCTTACATGAGCGTAAACCTAAGTCTCTAAAAGAAATGGAACAGTATTGTACCCAATACGTCACTGCACATCCGGACGTAGCTATTAGCAACAGTAAGGTTAAAGAAGGTATGCCAGTTGCTTCTGCAACACCATACAACCCTAATCACTCTCACAAATTCCAAGGACCTCAAAATAGGTTTAATAAAAAAGGTAACTATTACAGTTATCAGAACCAAGGTAACCAATCATTTCAGGGTTCTTCTTCGAATACCTGGAGAAGAGCTGACAGCCCTCGATTCAGGGGTGGTCATAATTACAGGAACTTTCGCAAAGGAAGTCATTCTAGAAACTATCCAAGTTTTCCTTCATGGAGACAACAGGATCATAATTACCGAGATACTCATTATAATGAATATGATGATAGTAACCAAAGGAGCTATGATTCAAACCCGAGTAGAGGTTATAATGATGGAAACAATGATAAGTACAGAGGCAATAATAACAGAGGTAGAGCACAATTCAAAAAACATAAAGCTCATTACCAGGCGAACTCTGCACAGCAAGAGTCCCACGAAGCCTATAAACAAAATAAAGATAATGATGACTCTAATAATATGGCATGTGCCGCTTTTGATTTTGGGAGAGCATCTCAGTGCCCCCAATGCAAAACATTATTTGAGCCAACCACAGTGTCTACTTTAAGCTGTGGCCATCCTCTTCCCGCTCTTCCTGCGTCAATCGCGCATGATGGGAGAGGTTCCCTTGTCTTACACAAAGGTTTAGTAAATGACAATCCAGTCTCAGTACTTTTTGATTCTGGATGCACAACTATTGGGGTTAGGCAGTCACTCATAGATCCTTCTCATTCTACAGGCAAAGTAGTCAAATGCGTAACATTTGGCGGCACCATAGAGAAATACTCTACCGCTATCATTAGGATTGCTACTCCTTTCTTCACAGGAGATGTACACGCATGTCTTTTGCCGGATCCGATCGCTGATCTTATCATCGGTCGCATTCACGGAGTCAAAGAATGCACTCCGGAGCAAATTTCCGTTTGGGAAAATCAAAATATGCAATCTGCTAATGCAGTAGTCACTAGAGCTCAAGCTCTCAATATGCCTGAAACTTCATCTGTTGAAGATAATGAAGTGCATAACCAAGATGATCCCTTGGTAATTTCTCGTGACTCGTTTATAAAACAACAAGAAGAAGATCCGACTCTTAAGAAATTCTTCACTCTTGTAACAAAAGGTGATCCGAATAAAGATTCAAATTGTAAATCTTGGATTACAATGAAGAATGGCGTACTTGTACGTATGGTGCAAGACTCCACTAAGTCAAGTCATTCTCAGATTCTTGTACCCAAGAATTTGAGAGTTAAGATCTTACAACATGCACACGACTCTCAGTGTGCTGGTCACATGGGTTTTTCCCGTACTAAGTCAAGAGTTCTTGCGGCTTTCTTTTGGCCTTTTGTGAACAAGGACATACGGATCTATTGTCGATCCTGTAAAGTATGTCAAGAAGTCAAATCCAAAGGTCCTCGTCATGCTGCGCCTATTCAGGCTGCAGATATTCCTATTCGTCCATTCCAGAAAATGGCGATAGACATCATTGGTCCATTCAAGATCAAATCTGCTAGAGGACATCAGTTTATCTTAACGTGTGTAGACATGTGCACACGTTGGCCAGAGGCTATCCCTCTAAAGAGCATTACTACCGCTGACATTGCAGATGCTCTTTGGCTTATATTTTCTCGGCTGGGATTCCCCGGAGAAATATTATCAGATCATGGCACCCAACTGATATCGGATACCATGTCTCAAGTAATGTCTACTCTACAGATAGAGAGATCTTTGAGTAGCATCTATCATCCTATGTCCAATGGGATGGTCGAGCGACTAAATAGAACACTTAAGAACTTATTAGGGAAGATAACTGAGGATCATCCTCAAGATTGGGATAGGGTTTTACCCGCGGCCCTCTTCGCGTACAGAGAGGTCCCCAATGAACATACAGGGTTTTCGCCCTTTGAACTTGTCTTTGGCGCGCGACCGCGCGGCCCAATGTCTTTGCTGCATGATCTTATAACAGCTGACAATATTGACGATGACACAAAATCTTCTTACGAGTATGTCATCGCGCTGAGACAAAAGATTATCGAAGCATGCAAATTGGCAACGTCCTCTTCTGAGTTTGCTAAGCAGAAGGCAAGACAATTTGCTAATAAGAAGAGAACTTTACGACAACTTTGTCCTGGTGACAAAGCATTTGTTTTGCTACCTTGTCGTGAAAATAGACTCCTTATTAGTTGGAAAGGTCCGTACGATATAATATCGAAAATTTCAGATGTTGACTACATCGTCGATATTAACGGGAAGCATAAAACCTTCCACATCAATATGCTTACGGAGTTCCATGAACGTCCTGACTATCTACAGCCTATTTTCCAGGCAACGGACGATTCTCATGTCAAACATGGTCATTACTCATCACTGTCTGTAATACAGGATGAGGAAACAAGTTTTTCGGATGTTAATCTCCCGCTTCCAATGATCCCACTTCATTCTAGTGAATCATGGAAAGACGTTACTGTTTCTCCTGATTTGTCTCTAGGAGAACGGCGACAAGTTTCGTCTATGTTACAAACATTTCAGGATGTCCTCACTGACATCCCTGGACAAACTCATGTCATTGAGCATGACATTGTTCTAACTGAACATACTCCAATTAGGGTTAGGCCTTATCCTATCCCTATACATTTCCAAACACAGGTTGAAAAGGAGTTGGATGAAATGATAGATTTACAAATAATCGAACCATCCACTTCTGCATATTCTTCGCCGATGGTTATTGTTCGAAAAAAAGACAATAACATACGTCTTTGCGTTGACTATCGCAAATTGAATCAAGTTACGAAGTTCGATGCTGAACCTATGCCTTTACTAGAAGAGTTACTTACTCGTCTTTCTAAATCGCATTTTTTCACTAAACTTGATTTGTCTAAAGGATATTGGCAAGTTCCATTATCCGAACGCGCCAAACCTCTTACCGCTTTCTCTACTCCCAGAGGCCTTTTCCAATGGAATTTTATGCCTTTCGGCCTTATGAACGCACCAGCTACATTTGTACGCATGATGCGTCGAATCCTATCGTATCGGTCAGATGTCATTGCTTATCTAGACGACATCTGTCTTTTCAGCGATACTTGGGAAGATCACTATTCAGGATTAGTTGAATTATTATCAACTCTGCGTGAGTATAACCTGACAGCAAAACCATCTAAAGCTTGTATTGGCTTTAGCGAAATTGCTTTCTTAGGCCATCGAGTAGGTCACGGTTTCTTGAAGACAGAAGACCATAATATCACTAAGATACTTAACATCTCTATCCCTAGGACTAAAAAGCAAGTGCGAAGTCTTTTAGGTCTCATACAATTTTATGGACGTTTCATTCCGAATCTGTCCTCTATCATGGCACCTCTCTCTACACTATTAAAGAAAGGGTCGCCTAACATGGTTCACTGGTCTCATGAATGCCAATCTTCACTAGAGAAGATCAAAACTATGTTTTCATCACCACCTATTTTAGTGTTACCTACAACAGATAAGACATTTGTTCTTCGTAGTGACGCTTCATCCACTGGGATTGGAGCGGCACTAATGCAAGAGTACTCTGGAACTCTGCATCCTGTAATGTACATATCCAGAAAACTTAATGCTGCAGAAAGGAATTACTCGGTTTTAGACCGTGAATTATTGGCAATGGTTTGGTCAATTCTCAAACTCCAAAGATTCCTTCTGGGCGCGCATTTCGTAGTGGAAACTGACCAAAAAGCTCTTACGGCTATCCAAAGTAAGAACTTGAAGAGCTCGAGATCAACTCGATACGCAATCGCTCTTCAACCTTTTCATTTTTCGGTACGAGCTATCCGTGGTTCAGAAAATGTGATGGCGGACATTCTGTCCAGATGCCCACATGATGCCACTTAACTGTTAAATATTGGATCTTTTTAATATGTATAACTTTACAACAGTTATTTTTTGTTTCTTTACTAAGATACACATTTGTAATTTAATAATAGAATGATGGTATCGCTACTTAGCGGTTTATTGATGTTAATTCACCGCTGTTCTTTGATGATTGTTTCTTCATAAATCATAAATTTAAGATTGTAGTGTGAATTTTTGGTATGCATTGTATAATTACCAGAATTGTATTATACGTACATCACACCTTCCTGGAAACATTTATTCGTAGGGAAACAATTTCTCTCAGATTTTGAGATATATATTCTCACCAGTCATATTAGGAATTATAGTTATTCCTGATATTTTCATCTGCGCAGTATTCTTGCGTTGTGAGCCTATTCTACGGTGCTCCTAGATGTATTTAAAAAAAAAAAATTTTATTTTTTTTTTCCCGGGAGGTGTGGTAAGACTGTAAAGGGCAATTTTTACTATCTTGCAATATAATACATTTATATTCTTATTATGTTCGCAAATATTTTGGAAGCAAAGTATTTCCTTTTTTAAGTGCTTAAGGAGAAGTCATTTTTGGGTTGCTTCCCTTGAAAATAGTTCTGTCATCTTCGATCGGACTCCGCAGACGACTCTAGGCCTACTGCGATTTATTCTGTGGCTGGGTAGGAATAGATTGTTCTTGCTTCAGTATATCTATGGCCTGAATTTATACGTAGTGTTTGTATGAGTAGGACGAGTCTGTCTTATATATGGATATCTTTGCATTTCTAAGTCGAACTAATTTGGTTGTCGCTAGAAAAGGTCAAAGGCTATGCAGCGGAAGTATCGCTAGCGAAGGGGTGTGATTCATGGCTGCCATCCTGTGAGGATGCTGAGTTTTGTTGTAGCAGGCTTTTTGCCGAAATAGTGATCTATATATGGATGGGGGAAAAGTGATAGTCATATAGACATGTTGTATGTACTTTACCCCAGTGTTTATTCTCTTTTGCCAAGGAATGGCAAAGTTATATTTCGCATAAAAAGGTAAAACCACAATTTATTATGAACTTGGGCTTCGCCATCGTTGTTGATAAGCAGATGCACAGTGGTACTTTTAAAAAGAATATCCATTCAAAGGAAGAAGACATTCCTATGTATCAGCACTGGATTGTATGATATTATTCAATTACCTCTATGAGAGAACCTATGAAGAAATGAGGACATTTAATGAATGACTAATTTTGGTCTATATTCTATAGTGAGTGAAGCTCACGAGAGAGAGAACAGCCATGTTGAAATTCATATACTTTGTATTTATCGAGTGAGAAAAAGGGATGCCTGTACTATCGCTCGATGAACCAAGAGATCACTGCTACATGTGAGAACCCATGTCTGGGATTCCTATATTATGAAATATATATATATTGAACTTTACGTGAAGGAATATTCGCTAGACGAGGTTAGGTCTAGGAGCCTTCCTATGTATTGGTTATGGTCTGACGTGCCCAGTCAGTAAAGCCAGATGATTTACATGATGGAACGCTGAATGCTTATTTACGAATGCTCCATTATGATATTTGCCAAGCATGAATGCTAACTTAAGATGATATTCCTGTGATCAACATTATGCTGTCTATGTCGACATTTGTTCCTGTAACCATACACGTACTGTCCAAGTGTGCGTCCCATTAAATGTTATAAAAAGACCACCGTAGTTCCAGTACTTCTTGAATTCGAACAGTGTGAGTATGAGTGATGTACTACCAACCTGTCAACTCTATCGAATCATTCTACCATTCGCGTACTGACATTCAGATACACACTCATTGTTTACACTCACATTCTTGTCGGAGCCTCATCACGTTCCAGGACAAGATGACCTGTATGACCAAAACTGTGCTGGGTTTGATGAGTTGACAATCGTTACACTTTACTACACCAGTCCCAACATCTACATTTATCCACTGGTGGACATTCACATCATTTAGCAAATAAAGCATGATTCAACAACTAGTAGCCAGTATGAGTTAACAACTACACAAAAACAGAGTTTATCAGGAAGTTTGAACTTATAATCATGAGTTTTTGTGCTCGAAGAAGTCGCTTGAGAACTCCCTATATTAGTCACTTTTAGTTTCTCTATCTCCAAAGCCATGAGTCTTTCTTCATGTTTTCTTTGTTGCTTTTTCTCTTCAAGTTCTCTTTGATGTTTTTTCTCTTCAAATTCTCTGTCTTGCTGAATCTTCCTTTCTTCAGCTTCTCTTTTGCTTGCATCTTTTTCTCTTCAAGTTCTCTTTGATGTTTGTTCTCTTCAAATTCTCTGTCTTGCTGAATCTTCCTTTCTTCAGCTTCTCTTTGATGCTTTTTCTCTTCATATTCTCTGTCTAGCTGCGCTTGAATCTTCCTTTCTTCAGCTTCAAGCTGTGCTTGCATCTTTTTATCTTCAGCTTCAAGCTGTGCTTGAATCTTTTTATCTTCAGCCTTTTGTGCTTTGGCATATTGAGGAAGCGCAAATTCCTCCAATTTCTCCTCAGTTTTTCCAAGGGCCAACCCTTGCTGGATGAAGAAATCTAATGTAGACATTCTGTCTACAAATGTGCTGTCGATATATCTGAAATAGCAACACAAGTTATCCCAATCTCAGTGGGAGATAAGTCTTTTATAAAGACTAAGTACAAATACCTTATTTATAAAGTCAACTGTAATCAGCTCAGTATATAATTTGCATCATATAAATAAACGTACATGATCAAGTATACATGAAGACTGAATATATCACCAATATCACGATAACTAGACAAAGACAAGCAACTAAACAAACGAAAACATTCGCAGAGGTCAAAAGAAAATACAGCTTAACTAAATCAAATGTTGTGAAAAATCACAATGATAACTGCGAAAAATCACAAAATTACAATGACAACACAGTGTATAAACAAAAGGGTGTAAAGAAATTAACAATAGAAAAGAGAAGGCAGAGAAATACAAACCAAAACGAATCAAAACTAAAGTACGAAGAAAAAATAACGAAAACAACACTAACACATCTCGTCACAGCTAAGAAAAAAAAATAGATAACTAGCAACAAAAGTCGCTTGCAATTTCTACTGTGCGAAATATGCACAATCCTAAAGAACGCTTACAGTACCCTCGGTTAAGTGGGATATTTACTGTAAGAAGAAAAAATACACATTAACTGAACAAGTACACAATGAACAAATAAATAAATGAATGCATATAATAAATGTATCGAGGAAAGCTTATTTGCATACAAAATAAAGGCTAAGTTTAACACGTAAACCAAGGCCACTTATCTTTTAAGCGTACTCCTCTACAACTACAATGATGCAGTTCATTGCAGTACACTCGTAAATACCAGTAGACGTTCCATCGTTGAAGGTCACTGTAACTTGACAACGGGTGTAGTAGTCTCCAAAATGAAGCTATCAAATCAAACTCGACTTCAGTTGAGAATGTTTGTAGATTGTAGTAGTAAACAACAGGTTGAACGGTTCTATGTTTACCCGAGCTTGCACGTAAACTTGTGACGTGAACTTTGACACTTACGTCCTTCGACGATTGTCACAGTGTTAAACAACTTCGTTAGCAACTGTGGTCTATGTAGCACTATTGTAGCAGCTGTGGTTCATGTAGCAATTCTGCAGCAGCTGTGGTCCATGTAGCGATTCTGTATCATCCATGATTGTATACGTCGATCAGCAGACGTTGACCTATTTCCTACTGTGTAGCTGACAACTAAACGTCAATCTTGCCTTCCGGATGTATAAATCCAGATGTGGGCAGGAAAATCCGTGTTGTTGACAAAACCCACGAATCTGGTCCACCAGATGTTGAAGTCTGTTTGACAGTAGAAGTAAAGTTGAATTGCACGGAGACTGGAGATGTATAAGGTTGCTAAGTGTAAATGTACTGATGTAACGTACTGTTTTTCTGTGTTATGGATGGTAGTACGTTGAGCGTGTCATGTTGTCCTGGGCAGTACCAAGTAGTAGCAAGGAATCTAGGTCACTAGCGTGAGGTGTCGCCAGGGTTCAGTAGACACATATCTAATGTCAGTATTCCTGCAGATTCAGACGTGTGATACTTGTATGACAATGTGGTTGATGGTGTAAGTGTGTAGATAACAGTGCTGATAACACGAAGGCCGTATAGGCTCCTGGACGTCTTCACATTAACTCAAACAACCACAAGTAGAAGTCAGTGAAGTAGGGAATGCCGCTGACGTTTACAATATTTATTTGTGACGTACGATAATACGATGATGATGAACGAAACAGTCAATAGTATACAATCGGGTACATAATATGTGCAGTTACAAAGGTCAGCTTCAACCATCACAGATCCTAGCCATGTAACAATGTCTTTATCAGTGTTTACAGTTTATGCAATAGCTCTAACCCCTGACTGAGCCCCGTCAGGTAAGCCCTAGCAAATATATTGCGTAGTACGGGCGATATCATCTATATAAACAAAGTCAATGCCATTGTCCTACAATTAGCAAAAAGACTTCAGACTGGCCTCACATGCCAGATACTTCATTCTGGTGAAGAATAGATATGGTGACAACGAAATCCGGCCGCAGGTCGCGGGCCTCGATAAACAGGTCACTCTCAGTTCACACATGCTCCTGAGATTAAATATACATTTTCTGCCAAATCATACTCCGCCTGCATTGCGGATCCATAAGGATGATTCCTTGGCTTATGTGTGTAACAGGTCAACTTAGACCTAGTCTTGTAGATATGAAGTCATACTGGAGTGCAGTATAATAACTTCTTGTGAGCTTCGCTCACTATGCCGCCATCAGAGATAAATGTACCTGTAAGATCTAAACGAGACGAAAAGATCGAATAGCGTTTTCAGTTACCTTTTTAAAGAATCCTGACACTCTTAAGTAACACAATACAGCCAATACTGGCATAAAGAAAACACTCAGGGACGGAAAAATGCCAAACGGCCATTCCCAGAATTTCCACTCCCTATCGAAAACTTGGCAGAGAGGAATCTACGGATCGGGACATCCGTTCTAAGCCACAGGTACGCACTCTCTCAATATCGGTCTCCCGGCTTTTGCCGCTAAGACCCCGCGCATGCCCAAAGAGCATGGACCAGATCGAGGCAAACCCAGACCAGGCGTTTCCGACCAAACGGGTGATAAAATACACCGTATATGATCTTATAAATAGAATTAAGACATGTCAACTCTAAGACATGTTTAAGACAGGACAACATAAGACAGGAGAAGATAATCACCAGACAAACTTGTCACCGAAAGATAATAAACGTTTATCTCTCTTTGATTACATTAAACCAAACATACATTAGGTTGGTGTTTTTTTCACCGTCGAAAATGACGGTAACAGCCAGCAAATGGGATTAACCAAATATCCATACTTTATATGTTTGTGGGATAGCAGAGCAAAAGATATGCACTGGACAAATAAACAGTGGCCGTTGAGGGATGAATTTAAAGTTGGAGAAAAAAATATTGTCAATAAGCCTCTCATTGATCGAAAAAGAGTTCTACTGCCACCATTACATATAAAGCTTGGCTTGATGAAGCAATTTGTTAAGGCACTGAACAAAGATGGTACCTGTTTTAATTACTAATGCAGAAAGTTTCCAGAATTGAGCATAGACAAACTTAAAGCTGGAATTTTTGATGGACCTCAAATTAGAAAGTTAATAAGCGATCCAAATTTTATTGATTCCATGAACAAAACAGAGTCCACAGCCTGGTCATCATTTGTTTTAGTTGTGCAAAACTTTCTGGGTAACTTTAAAGCAGAAAATGATTCTGAATTAGTTGGAAACATGCTGTCGAGTTTTTGTGAACTTGGATGCTACATGAGCATAAAATTGCACTACCTCCATAACCATTTACATTTATTTCTGGAGAATCTTGGCTACTTTAGTGAGGAGCAGGGTGAAAGATTTCACCAAGATATAAAAACAATGGAAGAGACATACCAGGGACTTTGGGATGCCCACATGATGGCAGATTACTGTTGGACCCTTAAGCGTGACTGTCCGGGCATATCACATTCCAGGAAGTCCTCGAAAAGATCCCTTTTGCGTGTTGACTAAACAAGTGCTAGTGATAAAGTTTTATTACATTTTTGGTAATATATGCACAGTAATTACATATAATATGAATGCAGACTGAAGTCAAAATGCCACTGATAGCACCTAACTCTAGGATTGTACATAACAATTGCCCTACTAATATGGTCATTCTTAGTTATCTAAAAAACTAGAGCTGATAGAAAAAATCTGATTACATTTTTGGAATCAGCAACCCAAAATTACACAAGAACAGCTATAAAATTTAAGGCACCAAAATGTGTGTATACCAGTGTTATCAAATAGAATCCTGTCTTGAAAGTTCTATTTTTCGCTACACTGATTAACTATTATAATTCACTATAGTTTGTCACTAAGTTGAACTGTGAAGGTAGTAATAGATACATTCTGTCCATAAGAAATCATCCTTCACTGTGGCTTTATTTCTGTTTATATTCTATGTTATATACTGAATAGGCTGACCAGTGGCTATATATCGCCACTTATCTCTTGGTTGTCGAATTCAAACTCCTCCCGCCTTAGACTAACACGTCTGTGAAATTTCAGGCAGTGGAACAGGGGGTGGCTGGCTTCAAGGACTTCACGAGCACTTGCACTTCAGAGTCCAATAGAGTTAGTTGATCAGATACTTCTAGTAGTTTGCAGGATAAAACCTGGAATACAAATAATCACAACCCCTGTATGGTCCAGCACTGTTCTGTCCTTACATACAATGGACATAACAAACAGTGTCAGACATTGTGCTAACATATGCACAGGACAATTTACCTCATCACCAATCACAGCCAGTTCACTGTGAAAATCCTAAGTTAGATTCCTTTGTCCATGATCTGCTTCCATACAATGATTTGGTATAGTATAAAAGTACTAAGTAATATCTTGATCGATTCATTACAACAATTCCTGTCAATCCTTCCTTTGATTCCTGATAAATTGTCATTCCTTTAAGAAATACTCTTTCCAATACATTATCAAACTTACAGTCGTATTTTTGCCATCATTCTCAATTATTTTACACTTTTCACAATGTTGGCTTTCATCTCTAAAAGTCAACACATGCTTGCGTTTCAGCCGACAGCACATTCGTCCTGTAATATTTCTTAACACACGCTATGCACTTCCTAACACACCAGTGGATTAATCACAGCAAAAATACATAAATGTATACATAGATATAGATATAGTCATTCTTACCCTCAGGCAAAACATACAAGCTGTTAATGGCATCTAATGTCTGCGCTACAGTTGCGGATGGCAAAAGTACATGACGATTACATGGTTACCGCTTCTTCTGTACAGCTTGCAGTTTTTGAAAAAGTTGTGGCTTCAATTCAGCCAAGTTCAAGGACTTATATAGTACCGCATCCTCC
Source organism: Oreohelix idahoensis (assembly GCA_024509875.1). Taxonomy (NCBI): domain Eukaryota; kingdom Metazoa; phylum Mollusca; class Gastropoda; order Stylommatophora; family Oreohelicidae; genus Oreohelix; species Oreohelix idahoensis. The sequence goes on along the minus strand of JAMPIV010006563.1, from coordinate 92,446 downwards.
TTCTCGGATGGCATGGGGTAAAAGCGGTGTTAAAAATATAAAATTGAGGCGTATTTTTGCCTTCAGTTCAATTAGCAAAATTTTTAATATTCATTATCTTTCTTAATTCTGGGCCGATTTTGGTCATTTAAAGTTTGAATTATTCTGTGAATTATTCTGTATTAATCTATCTATTAATTAGTTAGTTTGCAAAATGCATTTTAATATATGCATGCTTTAACTAGCTAAGTTGGGACTAATCCTGATGTAACGAAGCCCTTTCACTCGATATTTCTATTTTACTAGAATACTATTCGAGAAAGTGTTTACACCTACCTCTAAAGTAACATTCCCGTTGTTTAATTATATACTCCTTTCCGGTGATACTTCTTTATTCTTTTCATAATTAAATATCCTTGTCCCATCGGTTACACAGAATAGGCCTCTAGGTTTTTGCATAATACGTTTCCTAACACACAATAATAAGGGTGCGTTTTCAGGCTATTGTATCAGAGAGTTTCCTACCTATGGCGTGCGGTATGGTCACTCTTGGATGAGAAACCTGAAACATATGCACAGATTATGGTATCTGTTTCCTATCACCATAGACGATCTTCCGATAATGACGGGCCTATTTAGATCAGAATCCTCATTTAGAAAACATCTCCATGAGGCTGTGGTCATATCAGTCAAAGAAGTACGTCATAGAATCAATAAAATAAATCGTTAGACTAAAGACATCATTTACAAATTTTTCTGAATTCTGTTTTGATTACTTCACATTGGTCCTAAGTTAGGCCAAAAGTGATTTCCGTTTAAAGATATTACATCAACAACATATTAAAATGAACGAAGAAACGAATGAAGCGAAGAAGCAGTGGAATAAGAAGTCAACGAAAAACTCTTTGGCATCCAGCATTTAAAAGCCAAGTCCTATAGTTAGTGTTGGGCAGTCCCAACAGCATCAATGCTGTTCAGGATTGTTCAGGTTAAATTCAGTTGGAACCAAAATTTCAGTTAACGGCATTGAGTACCAAGATTAAGATATCAGCAAGTAATTCAAAGTCAATACTAAGATTAATATTAAATATTACAGCAATGTACATAACAGCAATATTCTCAACAAACATCATCAAATGTTATGCACCAACAAATGATAAAGAAGAATCTGAGAAAGAAGACTTTTACACCAGACTTCAAAATGTCTTGGACAAAAAGAAAAGAAAGGACATTACAATTTTGATGAGGGACCTATACGCGAAAATGGCTTTGAAGAAATTATGGGAAGGCATGGATTATGTCTGATGAACGAGAATGGGGAACTATTAGCTAACTTCTGTGATTCAAATCAACTAGCTAATAGGAAGAAGCATATTTCCACATAAAAGAATACATAAAGCAACATGGATATCACCAGACCACAGAACTGAGTATCAGATTGATCACGTATGCATAAGTAAGAAGTTTAGGTCATCATTGCATGATGTAAAAGTATGTAGAGGAGCAGATGTGGTATCAGACCACCATCTTCTGTTGGCTAAAACAAAATTAAAACTCAAGATATTTACAACAACATAAAGCTATAGACATCAGCATAATGTTGGATATCTAAGAAATCAGGAAATAAGAGAAACAATTTTCAATCACAGTATCCAACAAATACCAAGTACTCCAACAGATGGAAGATGAAGCTGATACGGAAGACCACTGGCAACAAGTAAACAATATATGGAACGAGACATGTGAAGAAGTACTGAGAAAAAGAAAACATCAGCACAAAGCATGGATAACAACAGAAACCATTAGCAAGACAGAAGACAGGAAAAACAAGAAAGCAGATTTAAACAGAAGCAAAACCAGAAGATCCAAAGCCAAGGCTCATGAAGTGTACATAGAAGCAAACAAAGAAGTAAGAAGAAACATCAATAGATACAAGAGGAAGTAAATTGAAGAGTTGGCAAGGGAAGAAGAGGAAGCTGCAGCCAAAGGAAATATGAGGGACCTGTACAACAACACAAAGAAGCTAACAGGGAAATATAAGCTAGTAAATGGCCTTATAAAAGATAAGAATGAAAAATTGCTTAGTAATATACAAGAACAAATGAACGAACGAACGAACTTTATTTTCAAAGGATTTAGAATTGGGCACGCGGGCCCGTCTAACATTCTGCCCTTCCTTTCTCTCGTTTTCTATACTGAATCCATTTATTCTCACATGTAACTTAAATATTACTTAAATAATAAAATTACAAAATAAAATACAATAAAATAAAATCCCAACATTGTAACAGTACAATATCAATTACACAGATTTACAGTACCTTATCATAATTAATACTAAACAGGGCAAAATTATCTTTAAAACCTACATATGATGTTATATAATTATTTAAGAACATAACTAAATTAGGGTGGCATATAATCTGCACTCATGATGTATTTGAAAAGTCTGTGATTGAATGAATATGGACTAAGCGTGTTTTTAGGTGGTGTGGAAGATTATTCCACAGATGAGCAGCAGAAAAAGCTAAACTTTTCTTGAATAAGTCGAGCCTAGGCTTGGGCATGTGTAATTTGTTTAAGCGTTGGCTGCGTCTTTCACTGTATTTGAAAATATGCCACAGATATGTTGGAGCATTCTGTGATAACATTTTGTGAATAAATTTTGCTTTGTTGAAGAGAACATATTAGTGGTAATATGTTAAGATTGGCATGTGGGTCTACACACTGTGTGAGGTTTTTTGTCTGAAACTAGGCGCACTGCACGTTTTTGTAATGAATAGCGTCTTTTAGTGTTGGACATGAGGCAGCCATCCCAAATTGTGGAACAATAGTCTAGATGAGTTTGTATTGGGGATGTATAGAACATTTTTCGTGTCTCCTCATTAGGAAATGTTTGATTTTAGCTAACTGGTAAACTTTGTGTGCCGTTTGTTTGGTCAGTGCTTGTACATGCGAATTCCAACTTAAATGTTTGTCAATTATGAGTCCTGGTGTTTTATTTTCATTTACATTTTCAATTAAAGAGGTTCCAATGCAGAGCTGAAGTGTTGTTTTCTGTGAGTTTTGTAATTTTTGTCTAGTTGATATTATCATGCATTTAGTTTTAATGATATTTATTTGCATGCAGTTTTCATTGTTCCACTTAATAAGATTGTCTGTGTCGTTTTCCAATAATATTTCTAGCGTGTTGCAACTTTTATCATTAGTATAAATGGTACAGTCATCGGCAAATAGGTCGCAGGATGAGTGCTTGATGTGTAGTGGAAGGTCATTTATGTAAATTGAAAAAAAGAAGAAGGCCGAGAATAGAACCCTGAGGGACACCGGTGTCAAAAATAGTTGGGCTTGACAGGGAGTTATTGTACCACACTACTTGCTTTCTGTCAGACAGGAATGATTTAAGTAATGTCACTAGTTTAAAGTTACATTAGAGAAAACTAGACACTAGAAAAAAATGAAGAGATGGACAGAACAATTTGAGGAACTTCTCAATAGACCAGCTCCAACTAATCCCCCAGACATCCAGCCAGCAAAAGAGGAGCTTTAAATCAGCTGTGAACAACCAAGTAGAGAAAAAATAAAGAAAGCTATAAAGCTTCTGAAAGATGGAAAAGCAACTGGTCAAGATGGCATTCCAGCAGAGGCCATCAAAACAGATATTGATACCTCTACAGAGATATTATACAAACTACTTGGCAAAGTCTGGGAGCGAGAAGAAATGCCAGCAGAATGGAAGGAGGGTTATCTGGTCAAGCTGCCTAAGAAGGGAAATTTACAAGGGTGCACAAATTATAGAGGTATAATGTTACTATCAGTGCCATGAAAAGTATTAAACAGAATCATCCTTGAGAGATTAAAAGAGTCCATAGACAAGCAACTGAGAGATGACCAAGCAGGTTTTCGACAAAACAGATCCTGTACAGACCACACAGCCACATTGAGAATAATAGTTGAACACAGTCTGGAATGAAATTCACCGCTATACATCGGATTCATGGACTACGAAAAGGCATTTGACAGTGTAGACGGAGAATCACTTTGGAAATTGATGAGGCATTATGGAGTTCCCATGAAGATCATTAACTTAATAAGGAAGACCTATGAAGGCATGACATTCAGAGTTCTTCATGAAGGACAACTTACAGAACCAAGCGTCACACAAAGCATCAAGCTGTTTAGTTAGATTCCACTGGATTCCATTTCTATTGTGTGATGTCGATGTTTTCATAACCCAATCTATTGCTAGTAAGAAAAGAAATGGAGACAAGAAGCATCCCTGTCTCACTCCCGTTCTAATCCTACCTAGATCTAACCTTTTCATTATTGGAGATCCACGTTGAGTTCATTTTTCTCATGGTAACTTTCGTGTGATTTCGAGGCTGTTGTGCTAATTTTCAGACAAAATCTTAATTTCCCCGGCGATTAACAAAGATAATGATTTTTTTTTACTCCCAATAATTACATGCATTTGTAGTTACTGTTTAAATCCTAAAAAGAATTTTCTCGTTCGGAGCATTAATCATAAAGTTATAGCAGAAATACTGGTGGGTGATTCATAATTTATCATTAATTAACGTGGCCATTCCAGAGTGTCTTGCCGTGTCGCTACATCGTTATTGATACGATAACGTGTTGTGTTGATAACGAATACACTTATAAAAAAATTTTTGATTTAAAAGCTGAATGCATGAAAAAAAACATATATGTGAATGTGCAAATAAATATGTGCTATAACTGGAAACAACTTATGGGGTATAGGCATTGTTGTTGTTGTTTTTGCTTAACTAGGGATGCTGAGCTTCTCGCTCTTTAGCAGCCAATACCAAGTGAAGACTCCTTGGTATTATCTACACAGTAGATCTAGGTTTTTCCTGTGGCTTTTCTGCCATTCCGAAACGTGTTGAGTTAAAGTCATGAGCTCCAGTTTCTCCAGCTTGGCTTGCATTTAAAGGATCGTCACATCTGGTCCCAAGCTAGGAATAAGACGTGCGTGGCATACTGTGCATTCCCCGCCATCCAAGAGGGCTCTCCAACTATGCAGAGCTAAAATACTGTACTCTGGTTCTGGGCTCTCCCAAGGAATTTTCACGTTCTGCATAGAGCCACCTTAGCTTCCCCTGACTATCACTGGGTCCATAGTGATATCCTTCTGCTTGCAGTCAACCAAGTCAAAGACAAAGAATTACGCCTGGGGCTCAAGTGACTTCCCCAAGCTTAGTGGGCAACGCTGGATTCTCAACAGGTTTCACCACAGGGGGAATCCCGGAAAGTGTGTGGATGATTTCAAGAGTCAATGAGGATGTAATTAGCCTCACAGGCATAGGTTCAATTCCACGTACATATATTGTAGCATTGTGTATAGCTGGTGGTCACATAAGGATGACTCCAAATATGCTTTCATGCATGGGATACAGGCATAAATATACAACAAACCAAACGTAATCCTACAATGTGCTGTAAAATTCGAGGTGAAGATGATTGAAATCTAATACTAATTAAGTGACTTGTCGACTTGATGGACTTCCACTGGATGCACCTATTTCCTAGAGTCACTGTATACTGGGGTGACTTCTGAAGTTTCTACTTTGTTGGCTTGATCCTGTCAGAATTCACTAGGTGTCCCTGAAAACTACAATAGAGCGTTCTGTTCAGAACAGCTCTTACTGCTTACTTGGAAAAATAGCTATTCTATAACCCACTACAATGCTGATGGTGGGACAACAAAAGACGTTGTTGTAATCTTCGTGTTGTGGCCAGCTCTTAGTATAGCCTGGTGGTTTTCTCTTGTAGTGGCGAGTGGATGTTTTTGCATGGTTGGCTATTTGTGTAATGTAATCGCTCCGTTTACGTCTGGTAACTTCCGATTTGTACTAAAGGTTTGCCGGCCCTTGTCGGACGTATGTGTTTCTCTGTATCAGTGATGTGTCTATGTGTTTTCATGTATGTTGTAGCCTGTGTTTGCAATCCTATAAATATAATCAATATCCTCGTCGTATTTATTGCAGCGTTTATGTGGTAGTATAAGCATTCTTGATGTGAGGAAAACAAATGGTATTTACAGTGTTCATAGTTCTGTTAAAATATATCGTGAAATCAAACTCAAGGATGCTTATAGCAGTGTCAACTTTGAAACATTAATGAACTGTATATTGGCTTGCGGTGTTAACCCATGGCTAACAAGATGGATAGCAGCTGCCTTAACTGAGAGATCAGTGGAATTTCACTTGGAAACATGGACATCAGACCCAATGCGCATTTGCCTGGGACTACCCTAGGGTTCTCCACGATAACAGATGCTTTTTAATATCTATCCAGCAAACGTAGCCACCATTCAGCCAACTGGGTTGGAACGAACACTGACTTTTGGTGAGGACGTACTCATTTACAAAAGCGGCTCTGGCCGACAGGAAATGGTTATTAGCATTCATGGGACATTACATGAAGTGTTTAAATGGTGCGAGGAAACTGGCTCCAAAGTCAATCCCAGCAAGGATTGCGTGCTGTGGTGCTCCTTAAATAACTCCATAGTGAAAATGGACCTTCCAAATATTACTTTCAATGGATAGAAAAATTGAAAAGTAAGAAAAGTTGAAATACCTTGGAGTTACATTTGATCGCGGTCTATGGTATAAGCATCATGTTGATGACATCATACAGAAATTCAGGAGAGGTCTGGCAACCGTGACAATAATGGGCCCAGCGCATCTGGAGAAGAGATTACTATTTCTTCTTTATCATCAGCTAGTTATATCGGTCATCGAGTATGGGCTGGGAATACTCACGCTGTCAGTAACACAATGTGAACGACTAGAACACATTCAAACTGAAGGGATGCGTACAGTCTTGAGATGTACACGAGATACCTCCATTGTGACAATGAGGTACATGCTTGACGTACTGTCCATTAGATCCAGATATGCGATGGCCCAGGCAAAGCCTATATGCGAGTAACCACAGACAAAGAGCACCCATTGCATGAAACATAGCTGACATTAAGGCAGCAAGAATAACGAGGGGCGTGTCATGGATGGCACAGGTAGAGGCAACGATCAAGCAGATGACCCTAGCTATAAATATATTCAAAGGGGAAGAGTGAAGTAAGTCGGGTGAAAACTGGATTAACTACCAGAAAATCATCATCAGCCTTGGCAAAGAGTGTAGTATTTGGGGCAATGGGAAAGCAGAACTGGAAATTAATCAGCTGATACATGATCATGCTGGAGATAATGATGCCATTGTGTATACCGATCGGTCTGTGATCCATGGTGAAAAATCAGGCTGGTGCTACTCTGCTAGGGTAAAGAGCAGAATCGTCGCCGAACATAGAGGGGCTTACAAGATAACAAATTCCAGAATGGAGGTAGAGGCTGCTACTGCAGCCTTAAGGTGGCTAACTGAAATTTCATCAACAAAGGCAGGCATTGTGTCATACTGAGTCCATGTTTCGAAAGGTTCAAAATGGTTGCTACGGCATGAATGGAAAACATTCATAGAAGCTGCGAATCTGCAAGACCTGGTGTGGATCTACTGTCCTGGTCATGCAGGGGTATGCGGTAATGAGAGACCTGACTAGCATCAAGAGCACCTACAGTGGGAACACTGGCTATATTTAAGGGCGAGATACTGAGAACAATTAATGATCGCCTGTTAGAGAATGACACTGCAATAGATGAATCATCAAGGTTAAGACTGTTGTAATTTGGGATCAAATGTAAGGCTAGTAGAGATGGACGTATAAGACGATGCATCCGTCTTGTATTCAACCAGTGAGCTACAGGAACAGTACGCATTCACACTCTTCAACATATACTGAGGGAGACTGAGCACCTATGGGTTTGCCTGGAGTGCAATGATATCGATTCTGTTCAACAATAACACTGTACACAGATCTGTGGTTTCCCTATTTCTTTGTGTGCTTTTTTTCTCCATCAAAAACGAATGTCAAGTTCCATTTTTTTTGGCTCTTTCTATCAGTTTCCCATTGTACTGTATAAGTGATCTAGCTATCCAGTTTGAATCCTATTCTGAGCAAGCAAACATTTATAAAAATCTATAAATTTATGACTGCCGCTTTTGCTTTTCTCAATGTTTGGGGGCCATACAATAGGGCTTTCGTGGCAGCGAGGTGAACATTAATTTTATGTGATGGAATTGATATCTTTTAAAGTTAATGTATTTCCAAATGCAATGGAAGGTACTTGTGACGTATAATGGAAAGAGAGCCTACAGTAATCTGACAGGCTTGTAACCTCGTAGCATTCTATGATTTTCTAGCAAAACCACGCATATTTTTCTACCTGTGTTTACTTACACAAGCGTACTTTTCGTCCCACCTCTTTTTTTGTGAACACGAACTAATGCAATGTTTACAAACTGCATGACCTGTCAGTCATAACAGGTAGCGAATCAGGTTTGTTTACCTAGTTATCTCACGCGAGCTTATCTATCAATCATACGATACCTGACAGACTGCACGTGAAAAACACAGAGTCTTTGAAGTCCACGAGGGGAGATCCAGAATTTTCCCGAGTTCGCTTTGATGTCGATTCACGGGCAAAAATCTTCGAGAACCCCGTTACACGGATATAAGTCTTTTGATGGCGGTCGAACGCCCGAGAAAGGCCAACCGTAAACTTTTATCTGAGGAACTCGTGTTTCTGATTCTCCGTTACTCACACAATAGTGCGAAAAGTAACATCATCTATAGATCAGAGAAACATAATGATATATAAACTGTGCTTTCTTAAACCTGCTATCAGTTGTCACTGATAGTCTAAGCACGTAGTTGTGGAACCATTGTGGAAAATGTGTTAATAGCATTCGTGGGGATTTTTATTCTGATTTTCTGGTAATAGAAATTAGTGCTTACGTGTTTAAAAGTGTTAAGCTTTTACCATTATAATTCAATTCACTTAGATTTTCTGGCGTTAAAACTAGTGAAATAAAATAACGCGTAGCTATTTCATACCAGATGTTCAGTTATAATGTTAATTTTTACCATACGTTTTCTCACACAAGAAGAGACGGTTTTAGCTGACTGAGTTATGTGCTAGGAGCGACTGAGAGTGACTGAAAAGAATTTACGCTTATTTCTTTGTGCGCATTTATTATAAGTGCCTATTATTTAATACCATATGATGACTAACAGACGCCGACAATTTAATAGCTATTAACGACAGGCAATATTTATGTTAAGGCGCGTATGGATAATTGAAAATAATTATCACTGTACGCTGATCGTTGACCGGGAGCAGGAGGGGAAGAGCTGCATAACTCAACCAAACCTGCACTTGCTAAGCGACGCGCGATAGGATAGGCTAAAGAAAGAAACACCTGTACCGTTTGATGCGTGATGCCATATGATGATGGATGGTATCCGCATGTCTGGTTTTGTGTGGTGTGCAGATGTGTTCAGTCAAAACAATGTTCATACAAAAATAACAGGGCAATCCACATAGGACGTCAGTAAACTCACGACGTATAAAGTCAATGATTCTTGTAACAGCCGTTGACGTTTTTCTTCATTATTTATTGTGGACGCCACAGTGACAAAATGGTTACGCGAATATGTAGGCACATCAAACAGTCATTATCACAGCAACATTCAATACAGCAATAGACGGTAGACAGCATTACAATGATGAGTCAGATGCATGTTATATTTCAAAGTGCTGTAAATGTAGTCAGGTGAAAAACTCCATCCTTTTCTATAACAGCCAGGAGATAACCAGATGTATGAGATCAGTTCACTCTCCTTAGTTTGACTTCAGCAAGACAGACACGTCTGCCGAAGTATAAATAATGTCCTCAAAAATATCCTCTAGATAATAAAGGTTTTCCAAACCTAGTTCATTTAACAAAGTAGCAAGTAATGGTCCTTGGTACATGCATCAACCGATGCAGTACAATGCAGCGACATGTGAGCTGGGAAAAACATCTCGTGACGACGACTTTCGAAGACAGGCTATGAATCGAAATCGCTCACGACCCAAAATCGATAGAGTTAATGAAAAAGTCAATTTACCTTGCTTTCAAGAAATACAGAAATATCACGCCTCCCGGCATGTGCAAATACACTAGAGGTATTATCCCGAATAAACGAAATATCCATAAGAGGACTACACATCCCTGACAGAACAAAAAATAGCGGAGTGATGCGTGATGCCATATGATGATGGATGGTATCCGCATGTCTGGTTTTGTGTAGTGTGCAGATGTGTTCAGTCAAAACAATGTTCATACAAAAATAACAGGGCAATCCACATAGGACGTCAGTAAACTCACGACGTATAAAGTCAATGATTCTTGAAACAGCCGTTGACGTTTTTCTTCATTATTTATTGTGGACGCCACAGTGACAAAATGGTTACGCGAATATGTAGACACATCAAACAGTCATTATCACAGCAACATTCAATACAGCAATAGACGGTAGACAGCATTACAATGATGAGTCAGATGCATGTTATATTTCATAGGGCTGTAAATGTAGTCAGGTGAAAAACTCCATCCCTTTTTATAACAGCCAGGAGATAACCAGATGTATGAGATCAGTTCACTCTCCTTAGTTTGACTTCAGCAAGACAGACACGTCTGCCGAAGTATAAATAATGTCCTCAAAAATATCCTCTAGATAATAAAGGTTTTTCAAACCTAGTTCATTTAACAAAGTAGCAAGTAATGGTCCTTGGAACCTGCATCAACCGATGCAGCACAATACAGCGACATGTGAGCTAGGAAAACATCTCGTGACGACGACTTTCGAAGACAGGCTATGAACCAGAAATCGTTCACGACCAAAAATCGATAGAGTTAATGAAAATGTTAATTTACCTTGCCTTCCGGAAATACACAGAAATATTATGCCTCCCGGCATGTGCAAATACACTAGAGGTATTATCTCGAATAAACGAAATATCCATAAGAGGACTCTCACATTCCTGACAGAACAAAAAAATAGCGGAGATCCCCTCTTCAACGAGGCATCTCTTTCGCCATTCCAAATCGCTCACTCCACTAGTGGTGGGCGGAAACCGATCGACCAAGAAGCAAGACAAGTCATGCGCAGTCCAGCGCAAAATGACCACAGCTCAAACTTAACTGCATTCGATACCAACGCGAGAAGACAAATGCTTACCGAGAAAAGTGACTATAAATTTCAAGCAGTTGTTGCCCTTGCGTTATAAAATAGATATTGAAATAAAACGATGTTGCGAGAATTTATCACGCAACATATCACCACCTCCTCCCGATAAAAAAAAAAATGTGGAACATATATTTTTTTTTTCAATATCAAAGAGCATGCGATAAGCGGCTCAAAACGCACGAATTATGCGCTGATAATTAACTAAATTGCCAAACAATAGGCTAATTATAGAGTGTCTGGTGAGGATATACCTCAACAGAAAAATAAATATGTCTCAAAAAATATTCACATCGGGGAGGTGTCACCAACACACATCACGTTAGCATGTAAACACAATATACGTATGCAAGTTACTATAATCATCATTAAACAGCATACTCTAATATTGTCTTTAAAAATGGATGTACAAATCTGATAGGAAAATTTAAATAGTACATTCTTTGACATGTAATGACATAAGTACATAGTAAAGTTAAACTACATGACGATCCAGGACATATGCTCTGGTATTCCGAGGGTAAGTACACAATCTAGAACTCGTCATGCTTGATACTAGTAAGGTAAGTCCTCAGCTCAACAATGACATTCTGAGAAAGTACAAGCAATATAATGCTAATTAATAACTAATATGCTTCATAAGGTACAATACATTATTAATAATTGTGGCTGTTTAGTAAACTAACGGCCCTTATATTAACTACTCAGTCCTCCTCTATCATCTTAAAAAACGAACAGAAGAAGATGACAACAAAGCACGATAGTGTGTACATATAAAGTAAGTACAGATGTGCTAATCTATTGTAGAAATATAGGTGTGTTATGACTCTGTAATATATGGAAATATAGGACAGAAGTATTAGTTGGAGTCATGTGGGCATCTAGACAAAATGTCAGCCATCACATTATCCGCACCACGGATAGCTCGTACCGTGAAGTGAAAAGGTTGAAGAGCTATAGCATATCGAGTGGATCTCGAACTCTTCAAATTCTTAGTCTGAATAGCTGTAAGAGCTTTCTGATCAGTCTCTAGAATGAAATGTGCGCCCAGGAGGAATCTTTGTAGTTTTAGAATTGACCAAACCATCGCTAACAACTCACGGTCTAAAACCGAGTAGTTCCTCTCTGCCGCATTTAGTTTTCTAGAAATGTACATAACAGGATGCAGAGTATTTGCATATTCTTGCATCAGTGCTGCTCCAATCCCAGTGGATGAAGCATCACTCCGAAGAACAAAAGTTCCTATCAAGAGTAGGTAATCTTAAGATGGGAGGAGAAGAAAATATATTCTTGATTTGGTCTAGTGAAGATTGGCATTCTTCAGACCAACGGACCAGATTAGGCGAACCTTTCTTCAACAATGTTGATAGAGGTGCCATGATCGAAGATAAATTTGGAATAAATCTCCCATAAAATTGAATTAAACCTAAGAGACTCCTAACTTGTTTCTTCGTTTTAGGAACAGAGATGTTCAGTATTTTGGAAGTATTGTGGTCTTCTGTCTTCAAGAGACCATGACCAACACGATGACCCAGGAAAGAGATTTCACCAAAACCAACAAAAAAGCTTTAGAAGGTTTTGCTGTCAAATTATTCTCACGTAGAGTGGACAGTAAGTCATATAACCCTAAATAGTGATCTTCCCAGGTATCACTGAAGAGACAGATGTCATCTAAGTATGCGATGACATCCGAACGATGTGACAGAATTCGACGCATCATGCGAACGAAAGTGGCAGGGGCGTTCATGAGACCAAAAGGCATAACATTCCATTGAAATAGACCCCGAGGTGTAGAAAAAGCAGTAAGAGGTTTGGCATGCTCTGCTAAAGGCACTTGCCAATAACCTTTAGACAAGTCAAGTTTAGTGAAGAATCTAGAATTAGAAAGTCTAATCAGTAGATCTTCTAACAAAGGCATCGGTTCAGCGTCGAACTTTGTGACCTGATTCAATTTGCGATAATCAACGCAAATTCGTATGTTCTTATCCTTCTTCCGGAAAATAACCATGGAAGAAGAATATGGTGAAGTCGATGGTTCAATTATATTTAATTGAATCATTTCATCCAATTCCTTTTCCACTTGCGACTGAAAGTGTATAGGAATAGGATACGGCCTAACCCTAATTGGATTATTGTCGGTAAGAATTATGTCATGTTCTATGACATCTGTGTGTCCAGGAATGTCAGTGAAAACATCCTGAAATGTTTGTAACATCGACGAGACTTGTCGATGTTCGTCACCAGAAAGATTAGGAGAAACAGAAACGTTTTTCCAAGATTCCGTGGAATGTAATGGAACCACTGGAAGGGGAAGGTTGACATCAGAGAAGGTAGCTCCTCATCCTGAATGACAGACAGGGATGAATAATGACCGTGAGGTGCAGGAGCATCATCCGTTGCCTGGAACATAGGCAGCAAATAGTCCGGACGTTCGTGAAATTCCGAAAGCATGTTTATGTGGAAAGTTTTATGCTTTCCATCAATATCGACCACATAGTCAACATCGGAAATCCGAGAGACTATTGCATACGGACCTTTCCATGCAATAAGAAGTCTATTTTCCCTACTGGGGAGTAGGACGAATGCTTTGTCACCTGGACAAAGTTGTCGTAGACATCTATTCTTGTTAGCAAACTGCCTTGCCTTCTCTTTAGCAATTTCTGATGAAGCAGTTGCTAGCTTACATGCCTCAATGATCTTTTGTCTAAGAGCAATGACATACTCATATGAGGATTGAGTTTCATCGCTAATATCATCGGCAGTGATGAGATCGTGTAATAAAGACATAGGGCCGCGTGGACGCGCGCCAAAGACAAGTTCGAAGTGGGAAAATCCTGTGTGTTCATTAGGGACTTCTCTATCGGCAAAGAGGGCCGCGGGTAAAACCCTGTCCCAATCTTGAGGATGATCTTCAGTTTTCTTACTAAGCAAGTCTTGAGCGTTCTATTCAGACGCTCAACTAACCCATTAGACATAGGATGGTAGATACTACTGAGAGATCGTTCAATATGTAAGGTAGACATTACCTGTGACATAGTGTCAGATATGAGTTGAGTGCCATGGTCTGACAATATTTCTCTGGGGAACCCCAAGCGAGAAAATATCAACCAAAGAGCATCTGCGATATCTGTAGTAGATATGCTCTTAAGAGGAATAGCCTCTGGCCAACGTGTGCACATATCGACACATGTAAGGATAAACTGATGTCCTCTGGCCGACTTGACCTTAAAGGGCCAATAATATCTATGGCCATTTTCTGAAACGGCCGAATAGGAATGTCAGCAGCCTGGATAGGCGCAGCATGTCGTGGTCCTCTAGATTTGACCTCCTGACATACCTTGCATGATCGGCAGTAAATACGAATGTCCTTATTGACAAAAGGCCAAAAGAAAGCCGCAAGGACTCTCGACTTCGTACGGGCAAAACCCATATGTCCAGCACATTGCGAGTCATGAGCATGTTGTAATATTTGGGGACTCTCATGCTCTTGGGAACAAGAATTTGCGAATGTGCCGACGTAGTCGAATCTTGTACCATACGTACAAGTACGCCGTTTCTCATTGCAATCCAAGATTTTCTATTTGTATCCTGATTCGGATCACCTTTCTTCGCAAGAACGAAGAATTTTTTTAAAGAAGGATCTTCTTCTTGCAATTTTATGAAAGAGTCACGAGTGATCACTAAGTGACTATCTTGGCTATCAACTTCATTATCACTATTCAGTGAAGTTTCGGGTGTTTGTAGAGCTTGTGCTCTTGTAACTACTGCATTTGTAGCTTGCATGTTATTATCTTCCCAAGCAGCAATCTGCTGTGGGGTACACTCCCTAACTCCGTGAATACGACCAATAATAAGGTCCGCAATAGGATTAGGTAAGAGACAAGCATGCACATCTCCAGTAAAGAAAGGAGTGGCAATGCGAATTACAGCAGTAGGATATTTTTCTAGAGTGCCGCCAAATGTGACACATTTAATAACCCTTCCTGTAGCACAAGATGGATCTACAAGCGATTGTCTAACACCAATAGTGGTGCATCCGGAATCGAAAAGTAGTGAGACCGGAGTATCATTAACAAGACCCTTATGTAGGATTAAAGAACCCCTCCCGTCATGCGCAACAGCAGCAGGAAGAGCGGGAAGTGGGTGACCACAACTCAAAGTAGTTATGGTACCCGGTTCGAATAAAGTACTGCATTGGGGGGCATTTGTTTGCTCTCTCAAAGTCAAAAGCAGAACCAGTGACAGCGTCAAAGTTTTTACTATCAACAACATGATTACAGGCTCCCTCAGTTTCCTGTTGTACAGCATTAGCCTGCTGATATCTCTTTTTTTTGTGTTGAGATCTACCCCGACTATTATTAACTCTGAAGTTATCAGAGTTATTATTATCTCTGCAGTTATTATTGTCTCTATTGTAATTGTTATCCTGGTTCGAATTCCAGTTTCCACGATTACTATCATGTTCACATTGATGCGAACATCTATTTGTTTGGTTCTGAGGTCTTCGGCAGGAATAACCTCTATTACCATATCCTCTTTTGAAATGCTTATAATTATTAGGGTGATAGTAACGAGTACTATCAGGTTGTCTCCAATTCTTCGAAGAAGAATCACCATGAAATTGATTTCCATGATTTTGACAGAAATTACCGCTACTCTTTCTATCAAAATTTTGTTGGAATCTACGAGCAAAGTTTTGGCCATACGGAGCTGCCGAAGCAACTGGTAAACCTTCTTTCACCTTAGAGTTACCCATGGTTATGTGTGGGTGCGCAGTTACGTATTGGCAACAGAAATCTTCCATTTCTTTTATTGTTTTAGGTTACGTTCATGAAGGAAAGCAAGGAAAGACTCATTGACAGACGACATGACTTTGTCTCTAAGTATTAAGTCCATAAGTCCTTCATAAGTTTTTTCCGTCTTAGATAGTTCAACCCATCGTGAGAAAGTAATGCGTATTCTTGCAAAAAACTCGGAGAATTCAACTCCATTTTCAGGTAACATGTTTTTAAATTGTAGACGATAGCCGTCTTCGTTAAGCTGATATTTCTTTAACAAAGCGGCCCTGACAACCTCATAATTGTTCTTGTCAGGTTCATCCACCATATTTAATATACTTAGAGCTTTACCTGTCAGTATCCCTGATAACTGATAAACATATTTTGCTTTGTCTATGTTATGAGCTGTACATGCTTGTTCAAATCTGTCCAGATAGAACATTATGTCATCGCTGGAAGGACTAAATGTTGGTAACTTAATCTTAAAAGTATCATTATTAGCCTTACCAGAAGATGAACCCTTGTTTGAATCATTACCATTACTCATGCTCGTCAATTTCAATTTTTCCAACTCTAAAGCTAAGACCTTTTCTTCATGTTCCATTTTTGCTTTCTCTTTCCTCTCATCAGACTCTCTCTGTAATCTTCTTTCCTCAGCCTGAGCCTCTTTTTGAAGTCTTTCATTTTCAGCTTCTTTTTCAAGTCTTTTATTTTCAGCCTCTTTTTCAAGTCTTTTATTTTCAGCTTCTTTTTTCAAGTCTTTTATTCTCAGCCTCTTTTTGAAGTCTTTCAGCTTCTAGCTGTAGCTGGAGTTTTCTTTCCTCAGCTTCTGATTCCCTTTTTTGTTTTTCCATTTCCATTTGGAATCTTTTTTTCATCCACCTGCATCTGCAGTTTCTTTTGTTCAGCTTCCATCTGCAGTTTCTTTTGTTCAGCTTCCATTGCTTTATCATATCGAGCAGTTGCAAATTCTTCTAACTTATCACCAGTCTTGCCAAGCAATTTACCCTGCTCAATAAAGTGCTCAAATGTAGACATGTTGTCTAACATATGAGTCCAAAACCTGAAATAATTAACTAATTTATTTCAAACCTAAGTGTAACAAGTCTTAATTAAGCACTTGTATATTCACATCACCTTATATTATCCCAGTCTCTGTGGGAAACAAGTCTCCAATCAAAGAACTTGTATATGAAATATCAACAATCAATTCTTGATCATAAGTGCACTTCTCATTCAATAGTGCACGACACTATTCATCATTCATTTATCATCAGTGTAGTAGTAACAGTGCATTAGCATAGCCCATTAACTAATTACTATAACTGTAAACAATGACTATGTAAACACATGCAGAATGTAAACATTGAAAAATGTAAACAATACAAACAATGTAAACAATAACAATGTAAACAATAACAAAGATCAGCAACAATACAAAAACGTTCGCAGAAATCAACTAAAAATAAAGCAGAAATTAATGAAATATCACAAAAAATGTGACGATATCTGCGATAGAATTAAACAAAATACATGACACCACAGTGTATAAACAAAAATGTTGTATGAAACTAAATTATAGACAAGAGTAGGCTAACAAATACAAACAAATCAAAACAAAACTAAAGAATGCGAAATAATAACGAAAACAATATTAAAACATGTCATCACAGCTAACATAAATAGCAACAGAAGTCGCTTAGCAAATTCCAGTATTGGAAATTTGCAAACCTTACAGAAAAACGCTCACAATAGACGACCTCTATGACGTGGCATAATCTAACGGAGACACCACCCAACCGAGAACCCGCTGAAATATAAACATATAAATATACGAATAACATATAAACATATAACATATAGAATGAGATGATACACAGAAGACTCAGCAGAAGTATAAGGGCACAGTTTACATACAAACAGGCCACTTAACTTATAGGCTTCCAATCGTAGAACAGCAGAAAAAAACGGATGTCAATCAACGTCCTAAAGAGCGAAGCTCCAACGATGATGGCACATCTGAACTGCTTCCACTGCTAACACGATGGTACAAGAGCTTCTGAAATACTGTGTGTTGAGTTGTTTCGGCACTTGACCTTCTAATCCAAAAGTAAGTTGATGGAAATCGGTACTTGGCCTTCTTCAGAAAACAACCCGTTTCAACCGGCACTTGACCTTCACAAAAACGACAGCACTGGAACCTTGACAGCAGCAACTTGCTTGACTTGCGTAAAAGATAACAGCAGTCCGAGTTATCCGGCAACATGTAACAACGCCGGGTACTGTCAAATTCTTGTTTCCGTCAAAAAGTTGAAATTTTGACTTTTACCGGGCAACGCCGAGTACTTTGAAAATTTTGAAGATGTTGACTGTATTGAAGAATGTTAATTTCTTGAAGGATGCTGATGAATTCTTGTTGAAAATGAAGTGGGTAAGGGACCCCGTGTTTGCTGGTACCAGAATCAAACCAGCTTATGGCCACCAAATGATGCGTGATGCCATATGATGATGGATGGTATCCGCATGTCTGGTTTTGTGTAGTGTGCAGATGTGTTCAGTCAAAACAATGTTCATACAAAAATAACAGGGCAATCCACATAGGACGTCAGTAAACTCACGACGTATAAAGTCAATGATTCTTGAAACAGCCGTTGACGTTTTTCTTCATTATTTATTGTGGACGCCACAGTGACAAAATGGTTACGCGAATATGTAGGCACATCAAACAGTCATTATCACAGCAACATTCAATACAGCAATAGACGGTAGACAGCATTACAATGATGAGTCAGATGCATGTTATATTTCATAGTGCTGTAAATGTAGTCAGGTGAAAAACTCCATCCCTTTCTATAACAGCCAGGAGATAACCAGATGTATGAGATCAGTTCACTCTCCTTAGTTTGACTTCAGCAAGACAGACACGTCTGCCGAAGTATAAATAATGTCCTCAAAAATATCCTCTAGATAATAAAGGTTTTTCAAACCTAGTTCATTTAACAAAGTAGCAAGTAATGGTCCTTGGAACCTGCATCAACCGATGCAGTACAATACAGCGACATGTGAGCTAGGAAAACATCTCGTGACGACGACTTTCGAAGACAGGCTATGAACCAGAAATCGTTCACGACCAAAAATCGATAGAGTTAATGAAAATGTTAATTTACCTTGCCTTCCGGAAATACACAGAAATATTATGCCTCCCGGCATGTGCAAATACACTAGAGGTATTATCTCGAATAAACGAAATATCCATAAGAGGACTCTCACATTCCTGACAGAACAAAAAAAATAGCGGAGATCCCCTCTTCAACGAGGCATCTCTTTCGCCATTCCAAATCGCTCACTCCACTAGTGGTGGGCGGAAACCGATCGACCAAGAAGCAAGACAAGTCATGCGCAGTCCAGCGCAAAATGACCACAGCTCAAACTTAACTGCATTCGATACCAACGCGAGAAGACAAATGCTTACCGAGAAAAGTGACTATAAATTTCAAGCAGTTGTTGCCCTTGCGTTATAAAATAGATATTGAAATAAAACGATGTTGCGAGAATTTATCACGCAACATATCACCACCTCCTCCCGATAAAAAAAAAAAAAATGTGGAACATATTTTTTTTTTCAATATCAAAGAGCATGCGATAAGCGGCTCAAAACGCACGAATTATGCGCTGATAATTAACTAAATTGCCAAACAATAGGCTAATTATAGAGTGTCTGGTGAGGATATACCTCAACAGAAAAATAAATATGTCTCAAAAAATATTCACATCGGGGAGGTGTCACCAACACACATCACGTTAGCATGTAAACACAATATACGTATGCAAGTTACTATAATCATCATTAAACAGCATACTCTAATATTGTCTTTAAAAATGGATGTACAAATCTGATAGGAAAATTTAAATAGTACATTCTTTGACATGTAATGACATAAGTACATAGTAAAGTTAAACGACATGACGATCCAGGACATATGCTCTGGTATTCCGAGGGTAAGTACACAATCTAGAACTCGTCATGCTTGATACTAGTAAGGTAAGTCCTCAGCTCAACAATGACATTCTGAGAAAGTACAAGCAATATAATGCTAATTAATAACTAATATGCTTCATAAGGTACAATACATTATTAATAATTGTGGCTGTTTAGTAAACTAACGGCCCTTATATTAACTACTCAGTCCTCCTCTATCATCTTAAAAAACGAACAGAAGAAGATGACAACAAAGCACGATAGTGTGTACATATAAAGTAAGTACAGATGTGCTAATCTATTGTAGAAATATAGGTGTGTTATGACTCCTGTAATATATGGAAATATAGGACAGAAGTATTAGTTGGAGTCATGTGGGCATCTAGACAAAATGTCAGCCATCACATTATCCGCACCACGGATAGCTGGTACCGTGAAGTGAAAAGGTTGAAGAGCTATAGCATATCGAGTGGATCTCGAACTCTTCAAATTCTTAGTCTGAATAGCTGTAAGAGCTTTCTGATCAGTCTCTAGAATGAAATGTGCGCCCAGGAGGAATCTTTGTAGCTTTAGAATTGACCAAACCATCGCTAACAACTCACGGTCTAAAACCGAGTAGTTCCTCTCTGCCGCATTTAGTTTTCTAGAAATGTACATAACAGGATGCAGAGTATTTGCATATTCTTGCATCAGTGCTGCTCCAACCCCAGTGGATGAAGCATCACTTCGAAGAACAAAAGTCCTATCAAGAGTAGGTAATCTTAAGATGGGAGGAGAAGAAAATATATTCTTGATTTGGTCTAGTGAAGATTGGCATTCTTCAGACCAACGGACCATATTAGGCGAACCTTTCTTCAACAATGTTGATAGAGGTGCCATGATCGAAGATAAATTTGGAATAAATCTCCCATAAAATTGAATTAAACCTAAGAGACTCCTAACTTGTTTCTTCGTTTTAGGAACAGAGATGTTCAGTATTTTGGAAGTATTGTGGTCTTCTGTCTTCAAGAGACCAAGACCAACACGATGACCCAGGAAAGAGATTTCACCAAAACCAACAAAAGCTTTAGAAGGTTTTGCTGTCAAATTATTCTCACGTA
Organism: Oreohelix idahoensis; assembly: GCA_024509875.1. NCBI lineage: Eukaryota > Metazoa > Mollusca > Gastropoda > Stylommatophora > Oreohelicidae > Oreohelix > Oreohelix idahoensis. The sequence goes on along the minus strand of JAMPIV010006563.1, from coordinate 71,464 downwards.
GAGTGGACAGTAAGTCATATAACCCTAAATAGTGATCTTCCCAGGTATCACTGAAGAGACAGATGTCATCTAAGTATGCGATGACATCCGAACGATGTGACAGAATTCGACGCATCATGCGAACGAAAGTGGCAGGGGCGTTCATGAGACCAAAAGGCATAACATTACATTGAAATAGACCCCTAGGTGTAGAAAAAGCAGTAAGAGGTTTGGCATGCTCTGCTAAAGGCACTTGCCAATAACCTTTAGACAAGTCAAGTTTAGTGAAGAATCTAGAATTAGAAAGTCTAATCAGTAGATCTTCTAACAAAGGCATCGGTTCAGCGTCGAACTTTGTGACCTGATTCAATTTGCGATAATCAACGCAAATTCGTATGTTCTTATCCTTCTTCCGGACAATAACCATGGAAGAAGAATAGGGTGAAGTCGATGGTTCAATTATATTTAATTGAATCATTTCATCCAATTCCTTTTCCACTTGCGACTGAAAGTGTATAGGAATAGGATACGGCCTAACCCTAATTGGATTATTGTCGGTAAGAATTATGTCATGTTCTATGACATCTGTGTGTCCAGGAATGTCAGTGAGAACATCCTGAAATGTTTGTAACATCGACGAGACTTGTCGATGTTCGTCACCAGAAAGATTAGGAGAAACAGAAACGTTTTTCCAAGATTCCGTGGAATGTAATGGAACCACTGGAAGGGGAAGGTTGACATCAGAGAAGGTAGCTTCCTCATCCTGAATGACAGACAGGGATGAATAATGACCGTGAGGTGCAGGAGCATCATCCGTTGCCTGGAAAATAGGCAGCAAATAGTCCGGACGTTCGTGAAATTCCGAACGCATGTTTATGTGGAAAGTTTTATGCTTTCCATCAATATCGACCACATAGTCAACATCGGAAATCCGAGAGACTATTGCATACGGACCTTTCCATGCAATAAGAAGTCTATTTTCCCTACTGGGGAGTAGGACGAATGCTTTGTCACCTGGACAAAGTTGTCGTAGACATCTATTCTTGTTAGCAAACTCCCTTGCCTTCTCTTTAGCAATTTCTGATGAAGCAGTTGCTAGCTTACATGCCTCAATGATCTTTTGTCTAAGAGCAATGACATACTCATATGAGGATTGAGTTTCATCGCTATATCATCGGCAGTGATGAGATCGTGTAATAAAGACATAGGGCCGCGTGGACGCGCGCCAAAGACAAGTTCGAAGGGAGAAAATCCTGTTTGTGTTTCATTAGGAAAACTTCTCTATAGGCAAAGAGAGCCGCGGGTAAAACCCTGTCCCAATCTTGAGGATGATCTTCAGTTATCTTACCAAGCAAAGTCTTGAGCGTTCTATTCAGACGCTCATCTAACCCATTAGACATAGGATGGTAGATACTACTGAGAGATCGTTCAATATGTAAGGTAGACATTACCTGTGACATAGTGTCAGATATGAGTTGAGTGCCATGGTCTGACAATATTTTCTCTGGGGAACCCCAAGCGAGAAAATATCAACCAAAGAGCATCTGCGATATCTGTAGTAGATATGCTCTTAAGAGGAATAGCCTCTGGCCAACGTGTGCACATATCGACACATGTAAGGATAAACTGTGTCCTCTGGCCGACTTGACCTTAAAAGGGCCAATAATATCTATGGCCATTTTCTGAAACGGCCGAATAGGAATGTCAGCAGCCTGGATAGGCGCAGCATGTCGTGGTCCTCTCTAGATTTGACCTCCTGACATACCTTGCATGATCGGCAGTAAATACGAATGTCCTTATTGGGACAAAAGGCCAAAAGAAAGCCGCAAGGACTCTCGACTTCTCGTACAGGCAAACCCATATGTCCAGCACATTGCGAGTCATGAGCATGTTGTAATATTTGCACTCTCATGCTCTAGGGAACAAGAATTTGCGAATGTGCCGACGTAGTCGAATCTTGTACCATACGTACAAGTACGCCGTTTCTCATTGCAATCCAAGATTTTCTATTTGTATCCTGATTCGGATCACCTTTCTTCGCAAGAACGAAGAATTTTTTTAAAGAAGGATCTTCTTCTTGCAATTTTATGAAAGAGTCACGAGTAATTACTAAGTGACTATCTTGGCTATCAACTTCCTTATCACTATTCAGTGAAGTTTCGGGTGTTTGTAGAGCTTGTGCTCTTGTAACTACTGCATTTGTAGCTTGCATGTTATTATCTTCCCAAGCAGCAATCTGCTGTGGGGTACACTCCCTAACTCCGTGAATACGACCAATAATAAGGTCCGCAATAGGATTAGGTAAGAGACAAGCATGCACATCTCCAGTAAAGAAAGGAGTGGCAATGCGAATTACAGCAGTAGGATATTTTTCTAGAGTGCCGCCAAATGTGACACATTTAACCCTTCCTGTAGCACAAGATGGATCTACAAGCGATTGTCTAACACCAATAGTGGTGCATCCGGAATCGAAAAGTAGTGAGACCGGAGTATCATTAACAAGACCCTTATGTAGAATTAAAGAACCCCCCTCCCGTCATGCGCAACAGCAGCAGGAAGAGCGGGAAGTGGGTGACCACAACTCAAAGTAGTTATGGTACCCGGTTCGAATAAAGTACTGCATTGGGGGCATTTGTTTGCTCTCTCAAAGTCAAAAGCAGAACTAGTGACAGCGTCAAAGTTTTTACTATCAACAACATGATTACAGGCTCCCTCAGTTTCCTGTTGTACAGCATTAGCCTGCTGATATCTCTTTTTTTTGTGTTGAGATCTACCCCGACTATTATTACCTCTGAAGTTATCAGAGTTATTATTATCTCTGCAGTTATTATTGTCTCTATTGTAATTGTTATACTGGTTCGAATTCCAGTTTCCACGATTACTATCATGTTCACATTGATGCGAACATCTATTTGTTTGGTTCAGAGGTCTTCGGCAGGAATAACCTCTATTACCATATCCTCTTTTGAAATGCTTATAATTATTAGGGTGATAGTAACGAGTACTATCAGGTTGTCTCCAATTCTTCGAAGAAGAATCACCATGAAATTGATTTCCATGATTTTGACAGAAATTACCGCTACTCTTTCTAACAAAATTTTGTTGGGATCTACGAGCAAAGTTTTGACCATACGGAGCTGCCGAAGCAACTGGTAAACCTTCTTTCACCTTAGAGTTACCCATGGTTATGTGTGGGTGCGCAGTTACGTATTGGCAACAAAAATCTTCCATTTCTTTTATTGTTTTAGGTTTACGTTCATGAAGGAAAGCAAGGAAAGACTCATTGACAGACGACATGACTTTGTCTCTAAGTATTAAGTCCATAAGTCCTTCATAAGTTTTTTCCGTCTTAGATAGTCAACCCATCGTGAGAAAGTAATGCGTATTCTTGCAATAAACTCGGAGAATTCAACTCCATTTTCAGGTAACATGTTTTTAAATTGTAGACGATAGCCGTCTTCGTTAAGCTGATATTTCTTTAACAAAGCGGCCCTGACAACCTCATAATTGTTCTTGTCAGGTTCATCCACCATATTTAATATACTTAGAGCTTTACCTGTCAGTATCCCTGATAACTGATAAACATATTTTGCTTTGTCTATGTTATGAGCTGTACATGCTTGTTCAAATCTGTCCAGATAGAACATTATGTCATCGCTGGAAGGACTAAATGTTGGTAACTTAATCTTAAAAGTATCATTATTAGCCTTACCAGAAGATGAACCCTTGTTTGAATCATACCATTACTCATGCTCGTCAATTTCAATTTTTCCAACTCTAAAGCTAAGACCTTTTCTTCATGTTCCATTTTTGCTTTCTCTTTCCTCTCATCAGACTCTCTCTGTAATCTTCTTTCCTCAGCCTGAGCCTCTTTTTGAAGTCTTTCATTTTCAGCTTCTTTTTCAAGTCTTTTATTTTCAGCCTCTTTTTCAAGTCTTTTATTCTCAGCTTCTAGCTGGAGTTTTCTTTCCTCAGCTTCTGATTCCCTTTTTTGTTTTTCCATTTCCATTTGGAATCTCTTTTCATCCACCTGCATCTGCAGTTTCTTTTGTTCAGCTTCCATCTGCAGTTTCTTTTGTTCAGCTTCCATTGCTTTATCATATCGAGCAGTTGCAAATTCTTCTAACTTATCACCAGTCTTCCCAAGCAATTTACCCTGCTCAATAAAGTGCTCAAATGTAGACATGATGAGTAATATATAAGTCCAAAAACCTGAAATAATTAACTAATTTATTTCAAACCTAAGTGTAACAAGTCTTAATTAAGCACTTGTATATTCACATCACCTTATATTATCCCAGTCTCTGTGGGAAACAAGTCTCCAATCAAAGAACTTGTATATGAAATATCAACAATCAATTCTTGATCATAAGTGCACTTCTCATTCAATAGTGCACGACACTATTCATCATTCATTTATCATCAGTGTAGTAGTAACAGTGCATTAGCATAGCCCATTAACTAATTACTATAACTGTAAACAATGACTATGTAAACACATGCAGAATGTAAACATTGAAAATGTAAACAATACAAACAATGTAAACAATAACAATGTAAACAATAACAAAGATCAGCAACAATACAAAAACGTTCGCAGAAATCAACTAAAAATAAAGCAGAAATTAATGAAATATCACAAAAAATGTGACGATATCTGCGATAGAATTAAACAAAATACATGACACCACAGTGTATAAACAAAAATGTTGTATGAAACTAAATTATAGACAAGAGTAGGCTAACAAATACAAACAAATCAAAACAAAACTAAAGAATGCGAAATAATAACGAAAACAATATTAAAACATGTCATCACAACTAACATAAATAGCAACAGAAGTCGCTTAGCAAATTCCAGTATCGGAAATTTGCAAACCCTACAGAAAACGCTCACAATAGACGACCTCTATGACGTGGCATAATCTAACGGAGACACCACCCAACCGAGAACCCGCTGAAATATAAACATATAAATATACGAATAACATATAAACATATAACATATAGAATGAGATGATACACAGAAGACTCAGCAGAAGTATAAGGGCACAGTTTACATACAAACAGGCCACTTAACTTATAGGCTTCCAATCGTAGAACAGCAGAAAAACGGATGTCAATCAACGTCCTAAAGAGCGAAGCTCCAACGATGATGGCACATCTGAACTGCTTCCACTGCTAACACGATGGTACAAGAGCTTCTGAAATACTGTGTGTTGAGTTGTTTCGGCACTTGACCTTCTAATCCAAAAGTAAGTTGATGGAAATCGGTACTTGGCCTTCTTCAGAAAACAACCCGTTTCAACCGGCACTTGACCTTCACAAAAACGACAGCACTGGAACCTTGACAGCAGCAACTTGCTTGACTTGCGTAAAAGATAACAGCAGTCCGAGTTATCCGGCAACATGTAACAACGCCGGGTACTGTCAAATTCTTGTTTCCGTCATAAAGTTGAAATTTTGACTTTTACCGGGCAACGCCGAGTACTTTGAAAATTTTGAAGATGTTGACTGTATTGAAGAATGTTAATTTCTTGAAGGATGCTGATGAATTCTTGTTGAAAATGAAGTGGGTAAGGGACCCCGTGTTTGCTGGTACCAGAATCAAACCAGCTTATGGCCACCAAATGATGCGTGATGCCATATGATGATGGATGGTATCCGCATGTCTGGTTTTGTGTGGTGTGCAGATGTGTTCAGTCAAAACAATGTTCATACAAAAATAACAGGGCAATCCACATAGGACGTCTGTAAACTCACGACGTATAAAGTCAATGATTCTTGTAACAACCGTTGACGTTTTTCTTCATTATTTATTGTGGACGCCACAGTGACAAAATGGTTACGCGAATATGTAGGCACATCAAACAGTCATTATCACAGCAACATTCAATACAGCAATAGACGGTAGACAGCATTACAATGATGAGTCAGATGCATGTTATATTTCAAAGTGCTGTAAATGTAGTCAGGTGAAAAACTCCATCCTTTTCTATAACAGCCAGGAGATAACCAGATGTATGAGATCAGTTCACTCTCCTTAGTTTGACTTCAGCAAGACAGACACGTCTGCCGAAGTATAAATAATGTCCTCAAAAATATCCTCTAGATAATAAAGGTTTTCCAAACCTAGTTCATTTAACAAAGTAGCAAGTAATGGTCCTTGGTACATGCATCAACCGATGCAGTACAATGCAGCGACATGTGAGCTGGGAAAAAACATCTCGTGACGACGACTTTCGAAGACAGGCTATGAATCGAAATCGCTCACGACCCAAAATCGATAGAGTTAATGAAAAAGTCAATTTACCTTGCTTTCAAGAAATACAGAAATATCACGCCTCCCGGCATGTGCAAATACACTAGAGGTATTATCCCGAATAAACGAAATATCCATAAGAGGACTACACATCCCTGACAGAACAAAAAATAGCGGAGATCCCCTCTTCAACGAGGCATCTCTTTCGCCATTCCAAATCGCTCACTCCACTAGTGGTGGGCGGAAACCGATCGACCAAGAAGCAAGACAAGTCATGCGCAGTCCAGCGCAAAATGACCACAGCTCAAACTTAACTGCATTCGATACCAACGCGAGAAGACAAATGCTTACCGAGAAAAGTGACTATAAATTTCAAGCAGTTGTTGCCCTTGCGTTATAAAATAGATATTGAAATAAAACGATGTTGCGAGAATTTATCACGCAACACCGTTTAACTTTCATCAGGACTAACGGAGTGGATAAGAGATCGTCTTGTCCCCGTCTGTGTGCATATAGATATAGCTATATAGAATATATTTTCTGGAGTCACTGTATACTGCGGTGACTTCTGAAGTTTCTACTTCAGAGAGTCAGTGTGGTTTCCGAGCAGGCTGCGGGACCGTCGATATGATATTTGCCGCTCGCCAACTTCAGGAGAAATGGCAGGAACAGTACAATGACTTATACACAACATTTATTGACTTGACCAAGGCCTTTGACACTGTCAATAGGGACGGACTATGGAAAATTATGGCGAAATTCGGCTGTCCCGATAAGTTCATCTCAATTGTCCGCCAGTTTCATGAAGGTATGATGGCTCGCGTATTGAATGATGGAGAACCTTCTGAAATCTTTCTCGTCACAAACGGTGTCAAACAGGGATGTGTGTTCGCCCCGACACTATTCAGTATAATATTTGCTGCCATGCTGTCTAACGTTACGCATGGAAGTAGTGACGGCGTACACATCAGATACAGGACAGATGGGAAGCTGTTCAATTTGAGACGATTACAGTCTTTTACGAAAGTGAATGAAACAATGATCTCTGACCTCGCCTTTGCGGGCGACTGTGCCCTCAACACCTGCACAGAACTGGACATGCAGAACAATATGAGGAAGCTTTCTGTAGCGTGTGATGACTTTGGTCTTACCATCAATACGAAGAAATCTGAAGTAATGTTGCAACCTGCTCCTGGGAAACCTTACTGTGAACCAAATATCCCAGTAAATAACCAACGTCTCCAAGTGGTGGACAGCTTCACTTATCTAGGCAGTACCCTTACCAAAGATCGGAATATCGACTCCGAGGTCAACAACAGAATTGCAAAGGCAAGTGCAGCTTTCGGAAGACTAAGAGTAAATGTCTGGGATCGACAAGGAATTAGTGCCGCCACCAAGATAAATGTGTATCATGCAATAGTGCTCACTACCCTCCTATATGCCTGTGAAACATGGACAGTGTATAGCAGACACGCCAAGAAGCTTAATCATTTCCACATAAGCTGTCTTCGCAGGATTCTCAGGATCAAGTGGTATGATAGAGTATCTAATTCTGAGGTCCTCAACAGAGCACATATCTCAAGCATCTACACATTGCTGCAGAGGGCCCAAATTAGATGGGCCGGACATGTTGTTCGCATGTCCGAAAAACGCCTCCCAAAGCAGTTGATGTACAGCGAACTCTCCATGGGTAAGCGAACAGTAGGGGGACAAAAGAAACGCTTCAAAGACACACTGAAAGCATCGTTGAGCAGCTTCAAAATTGATGTCTCCTCCTGGGAGACTATCGCACAGGATCGCTGTGCCTGGCGGACAAACATTACTCAAGGCGCTCGCATTGCAGAACAGAATTTAGTTGATAAGGCAGAAGGCAAGCGTGCTGCAAGAAAGGTCAGAATGCACAGCAACACTACTATCGACTCTAGCCACGTGTGCCCCGTATGTGTCAGGGCCTGTAGGGCCAAAATAGGACTAATTAGCCACATGAGATCACGGCACAGATTTGTCACAACTCAAGTCTGAAGCTGTCGCCATCTTCGCTTGCGATGGTGTGACGTACGTCTAAGTATGACAAATGAATTTCCCTGACTCGATGGATGATAACAGAATATTGGCCTCTCATAACTTTAGAACCCCTGATCATCTGTTGTAACTTTTACCGGCATGCAGCATTTCCACGAGAACCTTACACGCTGGATCATTAATATGTAGCCTGCTATCTTATGTGAACGTTTGAGATCGCATGGCCTTTGATGGGAGGTTAAATCCCGCCCACAACCATTTCTGAGAACGATTTATAGCAATCTTTTCCTTAACGCCGGCCCAAAAGAGGACGGGCCACAGACTCACTCCTGTTTCTAGAGCAATAAACAGCAGATCATTTTCTTACCTGGCTGTCACCCCGCCTGGTGGGAGTTGCCAAAGCTCTCAGAACAGCGGTACCATCAAAGACAGACAGATCTCAGAATTCAATCGCAGCGGCACACGATCTAAAGAATCAGGGGACTTTCAGCTCACAGAGTTAGCTTCTCGGAAAATTTTCGCACTCTTATGCGAGCAGCCTGAGACGGAAGAAAATCGGTAGACCGGGGAAAACGAAGGAATCGCAGCGGTTAACACATCGGCGAGGTACCTCGGTTTTTGCTCAACTTCAAGAAAGGTGCGAAAATCTAACACGCCCTATTCAAGTTTCATTCGATAAGTATAAATAGAGTACTCCGAAAAACTGCATTTTATCGTTCGCTCTGACAGAATCCTAGTTGCACTAGCATAGTCGGATTACTGCTTGATTCCATCTACCTTCGTGACTATTGGAGTGTATTCTTTCTGTGCAGACGAACGATCATTCAACCTGCATCCCAGCAATTATTAATTATATACAGAGTTCTGCCAAACTCAATTCGATAACTCCAGTAACATATGAACTTTTTAAAGCTAAACTTGTGGCGACCTGTAATGGGCCCCGCTCCTCTGAACGTAACTGAGAATAAAGCCATTCAAGAAACACTTTAAAAATACTAGTTCATATAGAGTCCTTAAAGAAAACTGGAAGCAGAACATATTTTATTCACTGCCCCTATTTGTGAAGAAAAAAAAAATCGATCTACCTGAACACTGTCTGTCACGTATATTCAGTGGATTTTACCCCCCCCCCCCCCCCCTAGAAGAAGAACTTACCTCAGTGTTTTTCTTAACTTGTGACATTACGGAAAAAGGAAGTTATCTCCACCAGCTGTGCCAATTTTAGGAACCACATCATACCTCACGCCTAGCCAAGTGCCTGTGCCTTTCTTTAGGAACTTTATCTAATAAACAAACAGTACCGTTAAACTTCAACGTCCAGCGATTTCGGGACACTTTGTTAACTTCAACAAACCCCAAATCTGGGGCTGTACACGGAAGAAAAATACTTTTACCTAAGCCAAGGTTTAGTGCTGTTTTTTTTTATGTATTTCCTATGAAGTGCCAGAATTCACCTTTCGGTAAGTCTGCGTGTGTGTTTGTGGGGATGGCCAGCCCTAGTGTGTTTTTTTTGAATGAAAGGAGATTTATCTTTTCTTTACCCTTTTAATTAGTTCGACCTTGTACTAAGGTGCATTATATTCCTTGTACGGGATCTCTCCTAGCGGGATTGGGTAATTGTGTTCATTCCCCCTCCCGTAAAATTTGTTGATTTAAAGGGAGACAATTGAGAAAACTAGCTTTTCCTCTACACCCCCCCCCCCTTCTTCTGTAACCCCTTGCCTCAGAGTAATAAATTTACCAGTGGGTTAAATTGCCTATCCCTGATCACACCCCCCCCCCCCCTTTCTTGTCTTTGGGACCGGGTTTTGTCTGTTAGTAAATATAAACGGGAAACGGTGGATGGGATATTTCTCCTCAAAAACCCCTCTTCCCTTGTTATATTTGTATTCTGTAACCTTTGATTTTTGACTGTAAATGTACAATTATTTGTGACTCCCTTATAATAATAAAGGTATTAATCTTTATTTGTGTTGGTTGTCGGTTGGCCTAAAACTCCAAACATTTCCATCTGTGTAGGCTGTATTCATGTACGTTGAGCGACAGAATCACCAAATCGGTGAGTGCGCCTGAGCGACTGGAACTGACAAACAATTGTTTGTGCAGAAGAGAGATAGGAGTAGTCTGTGAGAAAACAGATATTGACGTAATAAGAGACTGTCCTTGCTCCTTCCCAGCGCTTGTGAATCTACTACCTCATTCTCCCAAATCCTTATTCTCACAGAGCCTTCAATATCACTTTACACTCTAAAGGGACCAATATTCATCAGCACCCTCTCAGATAAAAATTACGACAATATATGGTTAGCTCGTTCGAGATTCTGAACTTAGTTAAAATAGAGTGTGGTTGATTGTCTTTGTGAAGTAGGGTATAATCTTTAAAAGTATTACTTCCCCTAGACCAAGCCGTTCAGTATTTTTATCCAACCACACAATAATTAAGACAGGTTTGTTTTTCCACAGGAACAGGCAGTTAGTGATAATAAAAGATTGTCACATTTGTATTCTCTGGCAGAGGGAATTGAAAATTTTTGGTTATATAATTGCTGGGACTGCGTGATTGTTTTACAATCACTAAAGGTTATGAAGCGTTTGAGTTGAGCTAAGCTAAAGACGGATTGTTCTGATTTTTAAAAATTAAGTTAACTACGTCTCATCTCAAAAATTGTCTTCAGGGACGGAGTTTGTTGTTAGAGAATTAACATTTTCTGGGAAAAAATTTTTTTTTTCCTTTTAAATTGTTTAATATAAATTTTTCTCTACTGTTAGTAAGAGTAGATTCTTTTCTAGTGTAACTTACCATTTAATTGGCATAGTTGCTTGCGTTACGAGTCTTAAGTGACAATAATAGCGGCGATAAGTTAACACACGAGGTCATTCAGTAAATTGTTGACTTTGTTTTTCTCGTAGCGTGCTTTGAGTTTTTCCCCTTCTTGTTCCATCTTACTATTCTCTAGTCTTAGAAGCATCCAGTTCTTTGACAATGGAGGAGAGAATTAGGATAAGATCCATTTTGAGACAGGAAGCGAAAGACTCAGGATTAGACACAGAAGCCGCGAATCTGTTTATCACCCAGGAACTGCAAATATATGACGCGGAGCAACAAAGAGCAGAAGCAGAGAGGAAGGAAGAGAAACAAAGGGCAGAAGCTGAGAGGAAGGAAGAAAAAGAGAGAGAAGAGAGGGCAGAAGCTAGGAAGAAGGAAGCGGACGATCGTCAATTGGAACAGAAGAAAATTGAGGCAGAAATGGAAGCCCGCAGAGAGAGAGAAAGAGAGAGGGAAAGACAACATGAATTAGCGCTCAAGGCTTTAGAGAGTCGGAGTGCCTCTACTTCAAATAATGGAGAGCCGTCTTCGCCCCAGTCTCAAACAATGGATCTCTCCAGCACTCAGTCTGCCCAATTAACTGCGATGTCTTTTGCTTTAGAGTCTTTTCCTAGCCCTAACGAAAAAATTGACAGCTACCTAGAAAAATTCGAAAGGCTCGCAAATCTGTATGGGTTAGAGAGTTCCCGCTGGGCACTGAAACTCTCAACGTCACTAAAAGCGAATGCTTATGACGTATACACAAAGCTGGGACCGAACCAACATGATTACGACATGCTTAAGAAGGCCTTGCTAGAGCGGTTCGAAATGACCGCCCGAAAATTTCTGCAAATGTTCAGAAACAGCCGAAAAGAGAGCACGGAAACATTCCCACAATTCTCTTCACGTCTCACGGGCTATTTGACAAAGTGCATTGAATTATCTGACCTACCTCTTACATATGAGGGACTACTTGAACTTGTTCTTGTGGAACAGATAAAGGCAACTCTGTCAAACGAAACCCGTAGATTTTTGGCTGAACAGGGCGCAGTCAGGCGTGAGGACATAATCAATAAGGCCGAACGCTGTACCAATGCAATGGCCGAACTTCCCAGCACTAAACGTAAACCCACAGATGAGCCATCTCGTAAACAAAATCTAGAGCAGTCATCCTATTCCTCTAATTCCTCTCAGAATTATAACCCACGAGAAAATAATACCCAGAGACCTCCCCAGGAAAAATCGAAATTCTACAAAACCCGATACCCCCCCAACAACAATTCTGATCAACCCACCAAGCCTACGTGGCAGCGCGGCCACCAAGGTCAAGGAAAAGGAAAGACCCCTACACCAGGAACGTCTGATCAGGGCAAACAAACCGGTCCAAACCGCGTTGGATGTTTGCATACAGCCTCGAAAGGTAGAGTCAATGTCAGTGATTCTCAACCTGAGGGGGACCGACCCTCAACTCGAGGAACTGTAATTTTGAATGGTACCTCAACCACTTGTCTCTTTGACACTGGATTAAGTTTTAGTTGTATTGTTGCTAGACACCTAGTCAAACCAGGTCAGGAGACAGAGGAAACCGTCAAACTTAGTGGAGTGTTTAAGAGTGATGCACCCAGGACGCTGCCTATCGCACTGGTAGAAATACACTCTGACTTTGTCAGAGGAGTTATAAAAGCGGCCATTATGGATGATCCTATCTACCCAGTTATCCTGGGATGTAGATATGTGTTTATTGGGAGACCAAAGGAGCCGATTGTGGCAGCGGTAACCACAAGAGGGCAAGCCAAGAAGGAGAGGGAGCCTGCGCCAAATTTGTTGCCGAACGAACTGAAGGAGGCGCAACAAAAGGACCCTACTCCATGGAGCTTGGATGTTAAAAACTCGAAAAGGTTTAGAACCAAAGGACTGCTTTAAAAAACTGCCCATGGAAGCCAGATCTAAGGGGCACCCCACACACAACGGACACCTCTTTTCTAACGATGGTGTATTGTATCGTAGAACGGGCAACCCGCACACCGGGAATAACCAGCTCCTACTACCGACGCAGTACCGAAGTCAGATCTTACAGATGGGGCACTCTCTTCCCTTTAGCGGACATATGGGACAAAACGCCACTATTCAGCGAATAAAAACCCACTATTGGCGGCCAGGAATGAACCCTGACATTATCAGGTATGTGAAATCCTGCGCCCAGTGCCAACGGGTAGCACCCAAGCACTTGACACCCCCAGTACCCATGGGGCAAATGCCAATAGTAGGGACTCCATTTGAACGGGTTGCTGTCGACATCATTGGACCCCTGGAAAGGACCAAAAGAAAGCACAGGTTCCTCCTGACTTTAGTCGACACTTGCACAATGTGGGCCGAAGCTGTACCGCTAACATGCATGGATTCCAAGCATGTTGCAGAAGCCCTCGTGCAAATCTTTACACGGTTGGGATTCCCTCAACAAGTTTTGACGGACAATGGATCCCAATTCCGTAGCCTGTTAATGGAGGAGATCTTTAAGATCTTGAGGGCCAAACATATCCACACAAGTCCCTACCATCCGGCCGGAAATGGGCTCGTGGAACGTTTTAATGGCAGCCTCACCACCATGTTACGTAAGCTGGGTCAGGAGAAACCGGAAGACTGGGACCTATATATATCGGCTGCCTTATTCGCCTACCGAGAGGTTCCCCAAGCGTCTACGGGATTCCCGCCTGCTACACTTTTATTTGGCAGACCTATAAAGGGGCCATTAGAAGCCTTACTTCGGTCCCTGACAGACCAAAAGGCTGACGAGACAGTCGTCTCTGCAAGCAAGTATGTATCTGAGCTCAAGGAAAGGCTAAAGCTAGGATGGGATCTAGCTACAACCAACCTTACGAAAGCCCGCGCTAAACACGCTAAAAGATACAACAAAGTTGCAAAAGAGAGAGAGCTCCAACCAGGGGAGAAAGTTTTGTTGCTACTCCCAACCGGAAGCAATAAACTTCGCATCGGATGGCAAGGGCCGTTTACCGTCCTTAAAAAGATCTCACGTACCAATTACAAGATCTCCATCAAAGGAAAGGAGAAGGTCTTCCACATAAATCTGCTAAAGAAATATTTGGAAAGACCGGTGCCATCCTCCGAGCATCTCCTGGCTGTCGCCATAGCAACGGAAGACGAGGAAGATGATGATGGTTGCATGGAGTATCCACTGCAACCCACAGAATCCTTTAAAGATGTCAAGTTCGGCGACAATCTCTCACCAGAACAACAATGTCGTGAATTATTTTAATCCCCATATATAAATTAAAAGGTAAATGCAAAGCCTAACAAATAAATTTAATAAAAGAAGGAAGAATGGTAAAGAACAGTGCTGTCACAATGACAGTACTCGAAATCCCCCTTGTTTTATGCTTCGTCTGCAAATTGTAACGTTTCCACGTTAAATATAAGCCACTGCATAAATACAAGCGTTTCCACAACACATTAAAACGGGTATTGCATTTCTAAGAAAAACATTGAGAGGCACACTGCGTAATGACCTAAATTAATCCTAACATTAATTATACTACGTTACCAAAACGAACGAACAGATGGACTCAAATAGAAAGAGAGAGGGGCGAATGAAAACAAGGACACATGCAACACTAAACTCGCGTCGCGCGATACACAATTACTACTATCACGCGTGTAAGGCCACATGCACTAACTTTTTTTTCAGACGGACAGTGATAAAAACACTAACCTTCCCAGAGTTAGGTTTTAAAATCCTGAAAAACGCTTATTAGAAAAGATGACATTAGATGGGTTTACGTTTGAAAACATTACAGTACCCAGACAGCACATCTTCGAAACAGAGGTAGAAGAAATTGCATATTTTGAACGCAGCCACTTAGCTCTTTTAAATTTGTATATTTGGGTTCCTTAGGGCTTGCTGACAAAGAATATGTAAAACGTTACGCAAATAGTCTAGGAATTACCAAATTATAACCAAAATAAAATAGTGGGGGTGCCTGACAGCATGAAATCATTTCTGCTCATAAAATTTTTTTATAACGTGTTTGAAAAAACCTTACGTTACGGAAATAGCCTACCATGTTAACTCCAAATTGATTGGAGCGCAACAAATATAAGACTAAACACGATTGGTCGGGCTATAAATACTATCTTGTGTTGTTATGGGAAACGAATAGAAGGGGTACTTTTTTGAAAAGATGGTTAGACGTGGTTTCATTGGGTAGAGCTGCGAATATACTTGATTCAGAGCGTCTGTTCATTGCCACATCTTGTAATAATCCTACTAAGAAGCAGTACGTTGAGCACCAGTGTATATTTTATATAAAATAAAGCCTGGAACATCGGCAGATCGGAGTTGTGCTATATTCATTGCCAGTCAACGAAACTGTTTATTATTCTATGAATTGTGGTAAGCTTGAAATATTCAATATTTTTTAATGAAAATTGAATGTAAATTGTTAATTTATGCCTGTATATATGTGTAGTTCAGTAGCGAACATGATGTAAAGCCTATAATGCTCCAGCCTGAACAGAAGGTGTCCGAGGAAAGTAAAACTGCATGGAATGGCCAAACAGTACACTGACACCTAGATTATTGATTAGACAGAAATAATGCTGGAATTGCAGAGGCGTGGTAACCATTAGGGAGGGAAATACTGGTATAAAGTATTTCAGATGAAGCTGACAGTTGGCCTAACGCTCTGAACTCAATGTTTGTGATGTATTGTGCTCAGTGTAGAAAGAGAGTATAAATTAGTTATGACGTAGAAGGTACATCCTTCTTGTTTTCAGGGACCGTGGTCTTAAAGTTATTGAGCAGCACCTGGTCAGAGCTTTGCTGAATCCAGAGTCGGACAGCATACTCCTTGGTCCATTTAGCTATCAGTGAGGTGTCTCCAGAGCCCAGGGGAGAAATCGAGCAGAGGAGTCTTTTCCTGCCGCCATCACGCAAGATAAGCTGATGTGGCCAGCTGAGCTCAACATTATGTACCCCCATCTTAAAATGACAGTGTAAAATACAATTAAGAGGGGAATTTAAGTGTTTTAATATCAGGAACTGAGAACATCTCCAATACTAGTTCCAATAAAGACAAACTATTGAAGTCATGATGACAAATACCAACAGAGCTTGAACAAAACAAAACCAGTATTACCTCATATTACTACTACACAACTGACACACATAGGATACTATTAAAAATATATGTCACTACAAGATTCATATTGATAAATTCTGTACATATAACTTGTAATTAAAATTGATTGTGATTCCTGGTTCCTTTGTATTTGAATCAGGACACATATACATTCATGACAGCAATGAATACATATTGTTATTTGAAAAGTTATCAGTGACTCCTTTAAGATATCCTTGTGGAGTGTTTTATGTATGTGTGTGTCACAGTGTTGTCAAGTGTAGTGGAATAAATTAAATTGTTTATCTGTCTGTTGTTGTTTTGACTTACACTTCATCATACACATACCCTAGACATATAACGTAGTCATCACACTATTCCAGAATAATTCTGACTGAGGTATAAATATGTGGCAGCAAGTAAGTTTATATATAATACACTACTCTTATTAGATATATATATACCTTCACAGCTGATCTCAGTCAGTACACTAAGTCCCCTATAAATATTTATAACATCCCACTTTACCACATATATTGGGGTCTCGCTCTCGGGATTTTGAATCTTTACCTATTACAAATATTGGGGGAAATTCACTTCAGGGAATAATAAGAATTAAAAGGTATCCTTGGGTGGAATTAAATAAGGTTGAGCTCTCAATGCCTGTGTTGTCCATTAGATATATATTTAGAGATTGAATTGTTAGTTAGACATTGTATAAACTTACCTGATAGACAATGGCAGACCTAGCCAAATTTCGATCTGCTGCTGTTCAGACTGCAAAAGAGTTAGGATTAGATGGGCAAGTTATGGTTGCCTATGTCACTACTGAATGTGACAAATTTATTGAACGCGAAGAAAGAAGATTAGAAAAAGAGGCCGAAAGAAAGTTAGAGGCTGAAAAGGAAATTAAGAGGTTGCAGATTGAGGCTGAGGCTAAGAGGTTGCAGATTGAGGCTGAAAGAGGCTAAAGCATTGGAAGCCGAGGAAAGAAGATAGGCTGCAGAAAGAGAAGAGAAGAGATTAGCTGCAGAAAGGGAAGCAGAAAAGGAGGAGAAGAGATTACAAAGGGAACATGAGTTACGACTAAGGGAGTTTGAGTTTCAGGGCCATGCTCCTGAAAATGGTGCCAGTCCCTTTGCCTCTGATGCTACGGTTACTCAGGGAGCCTCAACCTCAGCTATGAATTTTCATTTAGATCATTTTGTTGAGAAAGACGACGATATAGAGAGCTATCTAAATAGGTATGAACTATTAGCTACCACATATGGGTTAGAGAGAGAAAGGTGGAGCTTAAAGTTATCTCAAGGACTTCGTGGGGCAGCTTATGAAGTTTTTGCAAAAATGAGCAGAAGTGATCAGGAAAATTATGACATGCTAAAGCAGGCTCTTTTGTTAAGATATGAAAAGAATGCAGAATTTTATAGGAAAAAATTTAGGAATGCTAAACTACTGTCAGGTGAAACCTATCACCAGTTCTCTGCACGAATAGAGACATACTTGGAGAAATGGACTTCTCTGGGGAAAACCCAAGATCTTAAGGAAATGGTCCTTATAGAGCAATTAAGAGAGTCCATGGCTCCACACCTGAGAAAGTTTCTCATGGAACAAGGTGCAGAGAGGCTGGGTGAGTTGCTAAATGTTGCTGAAAGGTATCAAGCAGCTCAAGCAGAGGTAACAGGTAATAAAAAGAAACAAGTGGATAACTTTAGGGCACCACAGAGCTTTAATAAATTTGATCCTAGGGATCAAAACAAAGGTAAGCACCAGTTTGATAGGCCACGGTATGAAAATAAAAATAAATTCCCACAATTCGATGAAAGGAAATATGATGAAAGAAAATCTTTCAACCAAGGAAAAAGGTGGTGTAAAAATTGTAAGATGAACAATCATGACACTGACCATTGTAGAAGGAAACCTCCTCATTGTGCTGCTATGACATCGGGGAAAAAGGAAAAGAAGGTCAAACCTGAAGAACTACAGGAACCATACCACCCCCCAGTGTGTGAAGATGTCATCTGTAATGGTGTCACTATAAGGTGTTTATATGATACCGGTTTAGATTACGATTCCGTTGTGAGTTCTCACCTGGTGCAGGCCGATCAATACACCACAGAAACAGTGGAGATTCAAACTGCAACCAAGGATGTAGCTACCATGACACTTCCCGTCGCCCGAATAAAAGTGAAAACGCGATATGTGGAAGGAATCATAAAAGCAGCAGTGATAAATGAGCCAATCTACCCTCTAATATTGGGGTGTAGATATGTCTTCTTGGGTAATCCCAAGAGACCTGTGATATTGGCAACAGTGCAGACCAGATCACAGTCTAAAAAGGAGGAGGATAATCCAATAAATACTCACCCAGATGAGATGAGGAAGGCACAGGCTGAGGACAAAACACTCAAGCCATGTTTCAAGAAGTTGCCCAAATCTCATACACCTCCAGGCAAGGGAGAGTTTTATATGAAGAACAAACTGATATATAGGAAGGCTGGATCTGAATCCAATGGTCACGGACAGCTGGTTCTTCCCACTTCATATAGGACTAAAGTGTTGGAACTAGGGCATGCGATTCCCTTCAGTGGTCATATGGGAATCAGCGCAACAGGACAGCGAATAGCTTGTCACTATTTCTGGCCAGGAATAACTGAAGATATCAAACGATATGTAAAATCCTGTCCAGAGTGCCAACGAGTAGCACCTAAACATTGGACTGCACCAGCAACTCTGGGGGAAATGCCCATAGTGGGAACACCCTTTGAGAGAGTTGCCGTGGATCTTGTGGGACCTCTCACCCGAACCAAGAGAAGGAACAGCTACATTCTGACTCTGGTGGACACTTGTTCTATGTGGGGAGAGGCAGTAGCCCTGTCATCGATTGATTCTAAACATGTGGCAGAGGCATTGCTCACAATTTTCACAAGGTTAGGCTTTCCCAATCAAATCTTGACTGATAATGGCTCTCAGTTCAAGGGGAAACTAACTGAAGAAGTTTTCAGGATCTTCCAGGCCAAACACTTCCATTGTAGTGTGTATCATCCCCAAGGGAACGGCCAAGTGGAAAGATTTAACGGCACATTGATGTCGATCCTGAGAAAGTTGGCACACGAAAAACCAGATACATGGGACCAGTACCTGCACGCCGCCCTCTTTGCTTATCGGGAGGTACCCCATAGTTCAACCGGTATGGCCCCGGCAACATTATTGTTTGGAAGGCCAATAAAAGGTCCACTCGAAGCTTTGTTAAGAACGTGGACTGATGAAAAGGCAGAGGAAAACATTACATCTTCATACCAATATGTGAATGAGCTGACCACTCGTTTAAAAAACTGGCTGGAAACTTGCCAATGAAAATTTGAAACAAGCCAGGAAGAAACATGCTGCCTATTATAACAGGAAGGCGAAAGACAGAGATTTGGCTGTGGGAGAGAAGGTACTGCTTCTTCTCCCCGGGAGTCAGAATAAGTTACAAATTGGATGGCAGGGTCCATATACAGTTTTAGAGAAGGTGTCTAGAACAAATTATAAGATAGATAAGAAAGGGAAAGAAAAAATCTATCATGTGAATCTCCTGAAGAAATATTTGGAAAGAGAACATCAGGAAGAGACACACTTGTTGACCTTGTCCATCGCCATGGAGATGAAAAAGGAACCACTTTCATCATTTGAATATCCATTACACCCCTGTGAGACAGCAGCACAGGTGAAAATCAGTACACATTTAACGAAAACTCAGAAAGAGAGAGTGCAACAGGTTCTAAATAATCATGCAGAGGTGTTAACAGACCGACCAGGGCATACAAACCTATTGGAATATGATATGAAACTGATAGACCCCACACCTGTCTGTATGAAACCATATTCGATTCCGTTTGCTAAGGAGAAAGCTTTGAAGGAAGAGATAGACTATCTGTTGAAGGAAGGAATTATTTCGCACAGTGAATCTTCGTATAGTTCCGGTGTTGTACTCTTAAGGAAGCCCTCTGGAGAACATAGACTCTGTATAGATTACAGGAGACTGAATGCTATTACAGAAGGACAGGTGGATCCATTGCCGGATACAAATCAGCTGTTTGCCAGACTAAATAAAGCTAAATATTTCTCCAAAGTAGATCTGAGTAAAGGATACTATCAGATTCCAGTAAAGCCTGAGGTTAGACCATACCTAGCTTTTAGTACCTCAGAAGGACACTATGAGTTTAATAGATTGCCATTTGGATTGAAGAATGCGCCTAGTGTCTTCTCTAGAATGATGAGAAAATTATTGGACCCTCTGAATAATCCATATATAACAAATTTCATGGATGATATCCTTATAGCAACAGAAACATTTGAGGAACACATTGACTCTCTGAACATGCTGTTTAATCGACTTAGGGAGGCAAATTTAACATCCCGACCAACCAAATGTTGCGTTGGATGTAAAGAATTGGAATTTTTGGGACACACAGTTTATCAGGGAAACATGACCCCTGACCCAAAGAATTTAGAGAAACTACAGAAAGCCCCGAGACCACAAACCAAGAAGGACGTGAGATCCTTTGTCTCATTATGTGGTTTCTACCAGAAGTATATCAAAAACTTTAATTCCATATGTGCACCGTTAACTGATTTGACACGTAAAGGACATCCAGATCGCATTACATGGACACCACAATGTGAAATGGCTTACCAAGAATTGAAGGAAAAGCTCACAAGTAAACCTATTTTGAAATTACCTGACTTAAGTCAAGAATTCATTGTAAGAACGGATGCCAGTAATATTGGGTTAGGTGCAACTCTACTACAGAAATCAGATGCATTGGATGGGGAATTAAGCCCAGTGGCCTATGCTAGCAGAAAGTTGAATAAAGCTGAAATCAACTACTCAACTAGCGAAAAAGAATGTCTTGCAGTAATATGGGCAATAAAGAAATTCAATATTTATCTGTATGGGAAGGCATTTAAGTTGCAAACGGACCACAAACCTTTATCGTTTCTAGCACAGGCTAGGCATGAGAACTCTAGGTTACTCCGATGGTCTTTACTTTTGGCTCCATATAATTTTAGCATTGAGTATATATCTGGAAAAACAAATTTGGGAGCGGATTTTTTAAGCCGCCATCCGTGTGATGAGAATCACCGTAAACCCCAGAAATAATAATAAATTTCTCTATGTGTATATAGAATAAAGGACTGACATATAATGTCTGTTTTAAGAGGGGAGATGTCGTGAATTATTCTAATCCCCATATATAAATTAAAAGGTAAATGCAAAGCCTAACAAATAAATTTAATAAAAGGAAGAAGAATGGTAAAGAACAGTGCTGTCACAATGACAGTACTCGAAATCCCCCTTGTTTTATGCTTCGTCTGCAAATTGTAACGTTTCCACGTTAAATATAAGCCACTGCATAAATACAAGCTTTTCCACAACACATTAAAACGGGTATTGCATTTCTAAGAAAAACATTGAGAGGCACACTGCGTAATGACCTAAATTAATCCTAACATTAATTATACTACGTTACCAAAACGAACGAACAGATGGACTCAAATAGAAAGAGAGAGGGGCGAATGAAAACAAGGACACATGCAACACTAAACTCGCGTCGCGCGATACACAATTACTACTATCACGCGTGTAAGGCCACATGCACTAACTTTTTTTTCAGACGGACAGTGATAAAAACACTAACCTTCCCAGAGTTAGGTTTTAAAATCCTGAAAAACGCTTATTAGAAAAGATGACATTAGATGGGTTTACGTTTGAAAACATTACAGTACCCAGACAGCACATCTTCGAAACAGGAGGTAGAAGAAATTGCATATTTTGAACGCAGCCACTTAGCTCTTTTAAATTTGTATATTTGGGTTCCTTAGGGCTTGCTGACAAAGAATATGTAAAACGTTACGCAAATAGTCTAGGAATTACCAAATTATAACCAAAATAAAATAGTGGGGGTGCCTGACAGCATGAAATCATTTCTGCTCATAAAATTTTTTTATAACGTGTTTGAAAAAACCTTACGTTACGGAAATAGCCTACCATGTTAACTCCAAATTGATTGGAGCGCAACAAATATAAGACTAAACACGATTGGTCGGGCTATAAATACTATCTTGTGTTGTTATGGGAAACGAATAGAAGGGGTACTTTTTTGAAAAGATGGTTAGACGTGGTTTCATTGGGTAGAGCTGCGAATATACTTGATTCAGAGCGTCTGTTCATTGCCACATCTTGTAATAATCCTACTAAGAAGCAGTACGTTGAGCACCAGTGTATATTTTATATAAAATAAAGCCTGGAACATCGGCAGATCGGAGTTGTGCTATATTCATTGCCAGTCAACGAAACTGTTTATTATTCTATGAATTGTGGTAAGCTTGAAATATTCAATATCTTTTAATGAAAATTAAATGTAAATTGTTAATTTATGCCTGTATATATGTGTAGTTCAGTAGCGAACATGATGTAAAGCCTATAATGCTCCAGCCTGAACAGAAGGTGTCCGAGGAAAGTAAAACTGCATGGAATGGCCAAACAGTACACTGACACCTAGATTATTGATTAGACAGAAATAATGCTGGAATTGCAGAGGCGTGGTAACCATTAGGGAGGGAAATACTGGTATAAAGTATTTCAGATGAAGCTGACAGTTGGCCTAACGCTCTGAACTCAATGTTTGTGATGTATTGTGCTCAGTGTAGAAAGAGAGTATAAATTAGTTATGACGTAGAAGGTACATCCTTCTTGTTTTCAGGGACCGTGGTCTTAAAGTTATTGAGCAGCACCTGGTCAGAGCTTTGCTGAATCCAGAGTCGGACAGCATACTCCTTGGTCCATTTAGCTATCAGTGAGGTGTCTCCAGAGCCCAGGGGAGAAATCGAGCAGAGGAGTCTTTTCCTGCCGCCATCACGCAAGATAAGCTGATGTGGCCAGCTGAGCTCAACATTATGTACCCCCATCTTAAAATGACAGTGTAAAATACAATTAAGAGGGGAATTTAAGTGTTTTAATATCAGGAACTGAGAACATCTCCAATACTAGTTCCAATAAAGACAAACTATTGAAGTCATGATGACAAATACCAACAGAGCTTGAACAAAACAAAACCAGTATTACCTCATATTACTACTACACAACTGACACACATAGGATACTATTAAAATATATATGTCACTACAAGATTCATATTGATAAATTCTGTACATATAACTTGTAATTAAAATTGATTGTGATTCCTGGTTCCTTTGTATTTGAATCAGGACACATATACATTCATGACAGCAATGAATACATATTGTTATTTGAAAAGTTATCAGTGACTCCTTTAAGATATCCTTGTAGAGTGTTTTATGTATGTGAGTGTCACAGTGTTGTCAAGTGTAGTGGAATAAATTAAATTGTTTATCTGTCTGTTGTTGTTTTGACTTACACTTCATCATACACATACCCTAGACATATAACGTAGTCATCACACTATTCCAGAATAATTCTGACTGAGGTATACATATGTGGCAGCAAGTAAGGTTATATATAATACACTACTCTTATTAGATATATATATACCTTCACAGCTGATCTCAGTCAGTACACTAAGTCCCCTATAAATATTTATAACATCCCACTTTACCCCAAACAAACAGAAACCAGGGCTCTACTAAAACAGTACAGTGCAGTCTTAACGGATGTACCTGGTCGAACAAATCTCATTGAATTTGATATGAAATTAACTAACGAGACCCCTGTTCAAACCAGAGTTTACCCCATCCCGTACGCTAAAGCGGATGCACTTCGCGGAAAAATAGACAAGCTGCGTCAGGCAGGAATTATCAGTGAGTCTACATCTCCTTACAGCTCGAGTGTAGTGCTGTTGCAGAAGCCCAATAAGGAAGTTCGGCTGTGCATTGATTACAGGTTGCTAAACGCTGTAACGGAATTCCAGCCCGAACCTCTCCAAACTGTTTCTGAGTTGTTCACCAAGCTCAGCAAAGCAAAGATCTTCTCCAAGATTGACCTCAGTAAAGGTTATTATCAAATACCAGTCAAGGAGGAAATTAAACCTTTGTTAGCTTTCAGCACTAGCGAAGGACATTACACATTTAATGTGATGCCGTTCGGTTTGCATAACGCACCAGGAGTGTTCACCAGGATGATGAGGAAGCTTCTAGAGCCTTTGCAAAGTCCCCATATCCATAATTTCATGGATGACATATTAATTGCATCGGAAACCTATGAACAACATATTGCTACGGTTGCTATGCTCCCCAGGAGACTACAGGAAACGGGTCTCACAGCCAGACCTAGCAAATGTCTCATCGGGTTTGAACAGTTAGACTTCCTGATGCATACTATTTCTCACGGATGCAGTTGGCCTATTAAGAAGAACGTGGAGAAAATTGTGGCAGCAAAAACACCCCGAACGAAGAAAGACGTACGTTCCTTCATATCGCTATGTGCATACTATCAGAAGTACATCCAGAACTTCAACGGACTGACGGCACCTCTGACTGACCTCACAAAGAAAGGTTGTCCTGATAAGGTCATATGGGATCAAAAGTGCGAACACGCGTATAGCACTTTGAAAGGACAGTTGTCGGCATACCCCATCCTAAGGTTACCTGACCTTAAGAAACCTTTCATACTGAGAGTTGATGCGTCAGGTCAGGCATCGGGTCAACATTGCTGCAAGCCGACGACAGTGACCTGAACATGCTATTTCCAGTTGCCTATGGCAGTCGGAAACTGAATAAAGCGGAACGCAACTACAGTGTCGTTGAAAGAGAATGTCTCGCTCTGATTCATGGCATCAGACGCCATCATGAGTTTCTGTATGGTACTTCTTTCACGGTGCAAACAGACCATGCTCCACTAGCTTTCCTTGGGGCCAAGAAGGAAATCAACGCAAGGATAATGCGTTGGGCCTTGCTATTGAGTGTTTATTCCTTCAAAGTGGAATATATTCCAGGAAAACAGAATGTCGGAGCTAACTTCTTGAGTAGAAACTGGACCACGGAGGAAGAGGAGAAAATCGACGATGCCAATCATTCTAAAGCTACCGATCAGGGCAGCTTCATTGTCATAAATGAAACATGAAAACGAGTTTCCATGTCTCAAAAGTGGGGACGATTGTGACGTACGTCTAAGTATGACAAATGAATTTCCCTGACTCGATGGATGATAACAGAATATTGGCCTCTCATAACTTTAGAACCCCTGATCATCTGTTGTAACTTTTACCGGCATGCAGCATTTCCACGAGAACCTTACACGCTGGATCATTAATATGTAGCCTGCTATCTTATGTGAACGTTTGAGATTGCATGGCCTTTGATGGGAGGTTAAATCCCGCCCACAACCATTTCTGAGAACGATTTATAGCAATCTTTTCCTTAACGCCGGCCCAAAAGAGGACGGGCCACAGACTCACTCCTGTTTCTAGAGCAATAAACAGCAGATCATTTTCTTACCTGGCTGTCACCCCGCCTGGTGGGAGTTGCCAAAGCTCTCAGAACAGCGGTACCATCAAAGACAGACAGATCTCAGAATTCAATCGCAGCGGCACACGATCTAAAGAATCAGGGGACTTTCAGCTCACAGAGTTAGCTTCTCGGAAAATTTTCGCACTCTTATGCGAGCAGCCTGAGACGGAAGAAAATCGGTAGACCGGGGAAAACGAAGGAATCGCAGCGGTTAACACATCGGCGAGGTACCTCGGTTTTTGCTCAACTTCAAGAAAGGTGCGAAAATCTAACACGCCCTATTCAAGTTTCATTCGATAAGTATAAATAGAGTACTCCGAAAAACTGCATTTTATCGTTCGCTCTGACAGAATCCTAGTTGCACTAGCATAGTCGGATTACTGCTTGATTCCATCTACCTTCGTGACTATTGGAGTGTATTCTTTCTGTGCAGACGAACGATCATTCAACCTGCATCCCAGCAATTATTAATTATATACAGAGTTCTGCCAAACTCAATTCGATAACTCCAGTAACATATGAACTTTTTAAAGCTAAACTTGTGGCGACCTGTAATGGGCCCCGCACCTCTGAACGTAACTGAGAATAAAGCCATTCAAGAAACACTTTAAAAATACTAGTTCATATAGAGTCCTTAAAGAAAACTGGAAGCAGAACATATTTTATTCACTGTCCCTATTTGTGAAGAAAAAAAACATCGATCTACCTGAACACTGTCTGTCACGGATATTCAGTGGATTTTACCCCCTCCTCCCCCCCCCCCCCCCGAAGAAGAACTTACCTCAGTGTTTTTCTTAACTTGTGACATTACGGAAAAAGGAAGTTATCTCCACCAGCTGTGCCAATTTTAGGAACCACATCATACCTCACGCCTAGCCAAGTGCCTGTGCCTTTCTTTAGGAACTTTATCTAATAAACAAACAGTACCGTTAAACTTCAACGTCCAGCGATTTCGGGACACTTTGTTAACTTCAACAAACCCCAAATCTGGGGCTGTACACGGAAGAAAAATACTTTTACCTAAGCCAAGGTTTAGTGCTGTTTTTTTTATGTATTTCCTATGAAGTGCCAGAATTCACCTTTCGGTAAGTCTGCGTGTGTGTTTGTGGGGATGGCCAGCCCTAGTGTGTTTTTTTTTGAATGAAAGGAGATTTATCTTTTCTTTACCCTTTTAATTAGTTCGACCTTGTACTAAGGTGCATTATATTCCTTGTACGGGATCTCTCCTAGCGGGATTGGGTAATTGTGTTCATTCCCCCTCCCGTAAAATTTGTTGATTTAAAGGGAGACAATTGAGAAAACTAGCTTTTCCTCTACACCCCCCCCCCCCTTCTTCTGTAACCCCTTGCCTCAGAGTAATAACTTTACCAGTGGGTTAAATTGCCTATCCCTGATCACACCCCCCCCCCCTTTCTTGTCTTTGGGACCGGGTTTTGTCTGTTAGTAAATATAAACGGGAAACGGTGGATGGGATATTTCTCCTCAAAAACCCCTCTTCCCTTGTTATATTTGTATTCTGTAACCTTTGATTTTTGACTGTAAATGTACAATTATTTGTGACTCCCTTATAATAATAAAGGTATTAATCTTTATTTGTGTTGGTTGTCGGTTGGCCTAAAACTCCAAACATTTCCATCTGTGTAGGCTGTATTCATGTACGTTGAGCGACAGAATCACCAAATCGGTGAGTGCGCCTGAGCGACTGGAACTGACAAACAATTGTTTGTGCAGAAGAGAGATAGGAGTAGTCTGTGAGAAAACAGATATTGACGTAATAAGAGACTGTCCTTGCTCCTTCCCAGCGCTTGTGAATCTACTACCTCATTCTCCCAAATCCTTATTCTCACAGAGCCTTCAATATCACTTTACACTCTAAAGGGACCAATATTCATCAGCACCCTCTCAGATAAAAATTACGACAGATGGGCAACTATTATTATATAGAATAGTGGAATTTTTCCATGAAATGTTATTTTATTCATAGCAGACCTGATCAAGGGCGACCAGCGGTCTTTTTCTTTTCTTTTTTTCTGATTGGTTAATGTTGTCTTTTCTTGGCTTGTGCGTCACCAATTTTATTGGTGAGCAAGTATGCGCCAACGATACATAAGAAACATTTTAACGTGCAAACATTTAACTGGACTTTCCAAACCCAGCAATATTTTTTTCAATTTTATCAGCACACTGGGGTGGAAAAAAAATTACATTCATTCCCGACTTCTGACAGTCGTATTCAAGTGTAGCATCCAGAATTTAAGCTGTTTCAGAATCGGCACTCTGCCATAGAGCCAGCCCATAGGATTATCATCATTTATCAATTGTAACATTTTTAGCAACCAGATGTTTCCCAATACTGGAAGTATTTTCCTCTTTTGTGAACCCCAAGATCACGTTTTCTACATCAACTATTGCGGTGACATTTCTTTCATCCAGGAAAAATCCACACCATATTTTTCGTTCACCTCACTAGTCTTTATTTGACAGAGGATGGACTGGGGCCAATTTGGGAAATAAACTATGACATTTTATATAGTCAGGAAAAATTGTAATTCCACGGGATATCACCAAGAGTAGGTAAGAGTGATTGAGTGGCCACTGTATGAAACAGAGAGTGAATATTTTTCTTTGTTACAGGGACTTTACCAAAACTGGATTTGCTTAAACTTGTTAAATTTATTGGGTAGCATATAGTAGGAACTTGTTTACTTTACTGTCTACTCTGTAACATAGTGCTAACCTTTCACCTTTGGGTTATTACCTGTTTGGGGTTTTTTTCTCCATAGGTGGAGGGCACCTTTATTCTGCTATTTCATATGTATGTAAATCTGATTTTATTTGATCTTTCTTTGGATATTTGATGTTGTCAAGTTTAAATGATAATAAACAACAAAAGAAACGTAACTCTGTGTGTTGGTCAGACCCATACCCAATTAACCGTAGTTTTTCACGTTTGTATGTCTTGTTGTTACATAGCTGTGTGTGTGTGTAGTTAAACATATATTTATATGTATGAGGAGGGCAAGGTTGTCTTGTGCAAAATTATAGTCGTAGATAGGCTGGAATAGAGAAACTTACTCATTCCATAGACATATTTAGTTCCTTAAACTATCACCCGTGAAATCTATTTCTCACACCTTTTTCTCGCGTAATTATCAACATCCTCTCTACTCAGACGGGACAAAAATAACTCACAACCTATCTGTACGACAGTACTCTTGCTCTGTGTATATGTATTCGTGTAATCGAAAGATAGGAATTACCAATGAGTGTAGCTGTGGCACCGATGAAATGACAGCTGACCAGTGCCCAGCATATGAAGAGCAGAGAGGGCACGTATGGTCATCACCGGCACCACTCCTGGACACACTTTATGAAGATACCAACAACCTCAGGCTGGCCACCGCTTTCTTTGAACTTTTTCAAGTCAACGTCTGAAAGTCTATGAAGAAGAAGTAGCAGAAGAAGAAGAAGAAGAAGAAGAAGAAGAAGAAGAAGAAGAAGAAGAAGAAGAAGAAGAAGAAGAAGAAGAAGAAGAAGAAGAAGAAGAAGAAGAAGAAGAAGAAGAAGAAGTAGAAGAAGAAGAAGAAGAAGGAGGAGGAGGAGGAGGAGGAGTAGAAGAAGAAGAAGAAGAAGACGGAGGAGGAGGAAGAGTAGAAGAAGAAGAAGAAAAAGAAGAAGAAAAAGAAGAAGAAGGTGTTGAAGAAGAAGAAGAAGAAGAAGGAGTAGGAGAAATAGAGACGAAGAAGAAGAAGGAGGAGGAGGAGGTGTAGAAGAAGGAGAATAATATCAAGAAGAGGAAGAAGAATTAGGAGGAGGAGGAGGTGGTGGAGGAGTAGAAGAAAAAGTATAACAAAAAGAAGAAGAAAAAGGAGAAGAAGGAGGAGCAGGAGGAGTAGAAGAAGAAGAAGAAGAAAGATAACAAGCAGAAGAAGAAGGAGAAATAGCATTATGACATCCCTGTATTCTCTCCAACTTTGTCTTTATTGGTGCCAAGATAAAGCTGTGAGTCCACATCTTGGACATATGTATGCTTCAAGTTCTTGGCTGTCATTTTCAGCTTTCATTCTTATAATCTTTGTCTTGTCTCTGTGTATTTTCAGGGCCAGTCATTGTGATCTCTCTCGAAATGTTTTCATTTGGTCCTGCATCTGGTTGAGTTTATGGCAAAGAAGACCCAGGTCGTCGGCAACATCTTGATTACTACCCTGTTTAGAGTCCACTATATTCCATTTCTATTGGTTGATGTTGTTGTCATAATCCAGTCTATATCCATTAAGAAGAAAATTGTGACATCGATTTGTGTCTTTCTACCATTGTGATCTCAGTGACAGACATAGACACAAATCAAAGATCAAGGAAGATCGACATCTGTGAAATGAGATGCCTGACAATTTAGTTAATAAAGCACGCGATTTACTGAGAACCGACGAAATCAGAGCTATCGTTGACAACACAAATGAAGGGTACATTCACAATGATTGAGTTTGTTTAGACACGTGGCTAAAATAAAACTCGACCAGCCCAGCTGGTTTCAAAATTGAAACGATGAAGTCTACCGAGAAAAAGATGGATTGAAAAAGTCATACAAATATTAAAGAATTACAACTTGACAGCATACCATGCTGCCTTATGTGTGCAGCATAGGAAACAAATCAACACCATCTTCGATACTTCTCGGAATAAGCTATGTACAAAGAAGTGGAAAGTCAAAGCAGGAGCAACAGGTGCGGGACAATACTTATAACAAATTTTGCAGCAACAACCAGAAGTACGGTTAGATTCAGATATAACGTGATAGGGATCTTCAGTAACCACCATTGTGATAATATTAGTAAAATTTGCGACAGCACAGAATGTAAAAGTACATCAATAAAAGTAACTTCCACAATGGTTGAGACAGCAGCACCAGTAATAGTCACAACAGTGATACCTACAGCTGCATCAACAACGCTATGCTATTTTAAGAAAACCATAATTCTGTGATTCTCAGACATATCTTTCGATCAACGCGTGATATCAAAAGTTTCTTTCGATAGCCACGTGATTTCAAACATCATTCCAACAACTAATATCCAAATGAGTAACGGTGTTTTATAAATGACAAACAAACATAAAAAAGCTGGGGCCAATGACGGAAAGCAACCTAATGATTGCCTGTTAATAAAACTTAAACAAAATGTATGATCTGACAATGCCAGACAGAAATAGGATTTAACTGTCTGTTACGGTATATGATATTAACGCCGTCTGCTAAAGGTTAGCAGACGTGCAATTGTAAAGGTTAAGACATTTAATATATTGCGATAGATGTTTCAATTATTGAACGCTCCATACACGATCGATTATGACGTGTCTAGCGTTGTTTGGGTCACAGTCGGTGTGGTGAAGTGGGATGTTATAAATATTTATAGGGGACTTAGTGTACTGACTGAGATCAGCTGTGAAGGTATCTATATCTAATAAGAGTAGTGTATTATAGATAACCTTACTTGCTGCCACATATGTATACCTCAGTCAGAATTATTCTGGAATAGTGTGATGACTACGTTATATGTCTAGGGTATGTGTATGATGAAGTGTAAGTCATAACAACAACAGACAGATAAACAATTTAATTTATTCCACCACACTTGACAACACAGTGACACTCACATACATAAAACACTCTATAAGGATATCTTAAAGGAGTCACTGATAACTTTTCAAATAACAATATGTATTCAGTGCTGTCATGAATGTATATGTGTCCTGATTCAAATACAAAGGGAACCAGGAATCACAATCAATTTTAATTACAAGTTATATGTACAGAATTTATCAATATGAATCTTGTAGTGACATATATTATTAATAATATCCTATGTGTGTCAGTTGTGTAGTAGTAATCTGAGGTAATACTGGTTTTGTTTTGTTCAAGCTCTGTTGGTATTTTTCATCATGACTTCAATAGTTTGTTTCTATTGGAACTAGTATTGGAGATGTTCTCAGTTCCTGGTATTAAAACAATTAAATTCCCCTCTTAATGTTATTTTTACAATGTCATTTTAAGATGGGGGTACATAATGTTGAGCTCCATGGCCACACTCTCTTATCTTTCGTGATGACTGCAGTAAAAGACTCCTCTGCTCGATTACTTTAATGAGTTCTGGAGCCACCCCACTGGTTGCTATATGGACCAAGGAGTATGCTGTCCACCTCTGGCTTCAGCAAAGCTCTGACCAGGTGCTGCTCAATAACTTTAAGACCACGGTCCCTGAAACAAGAAGGATGTACCTTCTACGTCATAACTAATTTATACTCTCTTTCTACACTGAGCACAATACATCACAAACATTGAGTTCAGAGCGTTAGGCCAACTGTCAGCTTCATCTGAAATACTTTATACCAGTATTTCCCTCCCTAATGGTTACTACGCCTCTGCATTTCCAGCATTATTTCTTTCTAGTTAATAATCTAGGTGTCAGTGTACTGTTTGGCCATTCCATGCAGTTTTACTTTCCTCCGACACCTTCTGTTCAGGCTGGAGCAATATAGGCTCTACATCATGTTCGCTACTGAACTACACATATATACAGGCATAAATTAACAATTTACATTCAATTTTCATTAAAAGATATTGAATATTTCAAGCTTACCACAATTCATAGAATAATAAACAGTTTCGTTGACTGGCAATGAATATAGCACAACTCCGATCTGCCGATGTCCCAGGCTTTATTTTATAAAAAATATACACTGGTGCTCAACGCACTGCTTCTTAGTAGGTTTATTACAAGATGTGGCAATGAACAGACGCTCTGAATCGAGTATATTCGCAGCTCTACCCAATGAAACCATGTCTACACATCTTTTCAAAAAAGTACTCCTTTTTCACGTTTCCCCTGACAACACAAGATAGTATTTATAGCCCTACCAATCGTGTTTAGTCTTACATTTGTTGCGCTCCAATCAAATAGGAGTTTACATAAAGACTTAAAGACTCATTTCCCGTACAATGGTGGCCTAAAATTCTGCCACTGAGCGATTCTGATTTTGGTGCTGTCTGACACCCTCACTATTTTATTTTGGCTATAATTTGGTAATTCCTAGACTATTTGCGTAACGTTTTACATATTATTTGTCAGCAAGTCCTAAGGAACCCAAATATACAAATTTAATGGAGCTAAGTGGCTGCGTTCAAAATATGCAATTTCTTCTACCTCCTGTTTCGAAGATGTGCTGTCTGGGTACTGTAATGTTTTCAAACGTAAACCCATCTAATGTTATCTTTTCTAATAAGCGTTTTTCAGGATTTTAAAACCTAACTCTGGGAAGGTTAGTGTTTTTATCACTGTCCGTCTGAAAAAAAGTTAGTGCATGTGGCCTTACACGCGTGATGGCAGCAATTGTGTATCGCGCGACGCGTGTTTAGTGTTGCATGTGTCCTGCCTTCATTCGCCCCTCTCTCTCTCCTGCTTATCTGTCTTTTAGTTACGCCGTGTATAAAATGGAATGAATGAAATATTAAATTTAGGTCATTGATCAGTTTGCGTATCTCAAGGTTGTTCCAAGAAATACAGTACACGTTTCATTGAAGAAAGCGGGTAATAATACAGTAGGCTTTTACTATCAACGTGAAAGCGTTACAATTTGCAGACGAATGAGAACACAAGGGGATTTTGCGTACAGTCATTGTGACAGATGGGATGTCTCTGCGATATTTTTCATCGCAAAGTTAACCTTCCAAGTTTCACATGCATCCTTTGATATAGCCATTTATATGTGCATTTATGATGGACCAGGGTCAGTCCTAGAACTCTATATGAGAGGAAACTTACGGAGGTTAGTATTTAACTAGAATCCTCAGAAGGAGGAGAATAATCGTCAAATTCGTATGAATATTCAGACTCGCAGTCCCACTGTCGGCAGGTAGCCATGTCTAGCTGCGCGTGCATATAGCTGTGATGTTCTGACGACAATACTGCATTGTATCCTTAAACGGACATTGACACGTAAACCAGCAGTCTACGTTATTGATTAATTTATGCATGACTTATACGGACTTATGTTCTGCTCCTATTTGAAATGATCATCCTGTGTGTCTTCTTCTTCTTCCGTCCTTAGCCACCGACCGTCAAAGCAGTCAGTGGCCATTACGCCTAGTGGCGTCTTAGGGCAACAGCAGATAGGTTTTCTTTGCCATTGTTTCCCATCACGCCTATTGGCGTCTTTAGGGCAACGGCAAATCAATATCCTGTGTGTACATGTGATTAAATATTACGGACTCAACCTGAAGGCATTAATTACTTCATTAATGTTGCTGAGTTCAAGTTACAGTAATTACTTCTTCATACCATGCTACTGAGTTGTATGAACGCTTCACCCTAATTCGCGTAATAATAAACTAAGCACGATGAACAAAAGATCACTAAAGTAACCATACACAGTGCATGATTTTCAACCGGCAAATAACTCAGCAACAAAGTGGCGGCCGAATGCGGGGAACGACAGAAAAAAAGAAACAAACTTCTGTTCCTTACGCACAGATTAATCACAATATTTACGATCAAGTTTCGATCACATGATCCAGTCGAAGATGACGTCTTACTCATTATAATGCCTAACAACGTGACGTCACCGAAAGTCGTGTAGGTGAACTGTCGGAGAAACCAAAGTCGTTCTCTAAGCCTAACCAGGGGAAACATGAGCCATTGAAGCAAACACACGATATGGACTACAGGAGCAGACAGTCAGGGGCATTAGCCTAGCTGTTGACGACCTCTAGCACTGATCTAAGCAACGGAAAAGATAAGTCTAGTTGTTTTAATACTGTCGTCATTGCAAACAGTAATACTGAGTCCATGCCTTTTGCCTGCATAGGCATGTCTTTTCTGAATGTGTTTCATGTAATTTTGGGTTGTTTTAATGTGTTGTTAATTAGTGGGCGGTAGGGAGGATGAACCGAAATTAGATTCTGTGGCTCTCACGATGCCTGAATTGATTTCGGTCGTTTCTTAGGGCAGTTAAACGATTGCATTTTTGGAAGCCCCATTGAGGTTTGCCATTGGACTACCTGTCCAGATCTGCTATCGTTTGACGATTTGTGTTAGCTGTGCCGTTCCGTAGATAACTGGTGTATTTTATTTGTACTAAGTTCACATTTTTATTCAGTTTTGTATCATGTTCGTTAACTATTTCGTCCAGTCTACTCTTACTATCATTTATTTGATGATTGTTAAATGTTCGTCCGTTATGAGTCCTGTGATGTCATCATTTTTTGCAGTCATTTTTTTTGTGTACTTTGCATATTCAGTTGACCTCGGGTCAATCTTTGACCCTTCGTTTTCCGTGTGACACTTCCGCTTGTTTTATTTAGTTCATAAATTCATTTTTAATTGTGAAAATGTCTTGTTTGCGTCTTGACATTGTTTGTACCCTTTAGTTGCATCATTGTTTTGTTTGTACTCATGATATATATTAAATACTACATTAATAATATAACATTATATTCAATAATACACTTGTAATTTAATTTAATTAATTTTTTCTGACATTTAAGGTTAATATGGGACATTGCATAATTATGCAGTGATAGTCCAAGAAGTTAGCACTACAATTTATAAGAGATGCCTAGGGCATAATAATATAATATATATATTGACCAAATAAAATAATCTTATAGTCTACCTTTGAGGTAATAGACCCATTATATATTATTTAATATACTTTTCTGGTACTAAGAGAGTGACTTAGTACATTGAACAATATAATTACTAGGAATCATACCCAACATTATTGGATATTGAGATTAATTGTGTGATGTAATTACATTATAGTTAACAGATATCATAACTATTTATGATATAGTTATTATTTAGATACAATATTGTTACAAAATATTGTCTATTGGTTGAACTTAGACATAAGAGTTCAGTACTATTGTGATTATTTATATTGAATATTCCTAAGTTGAGTAAGTATAATAATTACTCTGAAGCTACTATTGACTATTTTAATCAGTAATTATCAATAATTACTTACCATATAAAAGTCAAAATGCTTACTATAGACCATTTCGTTAAAATTGGTAAGGAATATGGTTATAAATCTCAAGAACTTCGTCAGTTTGCTGAGGCAGAACTGGAAAAACATAAAGCAGAAATGGAGGAACGTGAAAGAAAAGAAGCAGAGAAAAAGGCTGCATTAAAGAAAGAGGAAGAGGAAAAAAAGGCTGCATTAAAGAAAGAGGAGGAGGAACGTGAGATGAAGCAAATTGCCAAGGAAAATAGATTAAGAGAAATTGCTCAACAGGAAGAAGAGAATAAATTGAAACGAGAGGAAATTATTTTACAACAAGAAATGGAATTGGCGCGTATTAAATTGGAGACAGCAAGATTACAAGCACAAAGTGCTGATGCAAACCAGAATAATAACGCACAAAATGGATCGTCATCCAGCCAAACTAAACATTTCTACAACTTTAAATTACCCACTTTCAACTTAAACGTGGACGACCTTTCATCGTTCCTGTCACGTTTTGAACAGACTTGCAAAACAAATCATTTGCCCGAAGAGTCATGGGTACTCAAGTTAAATGAATTCTTGGTTGGAGAACCATTGACGGCTTCTCAAAATGCTGACCCATCAATAGCAAATAACTACGGTGCTATTAAGTCCTTGCTTTTACGAAGGTTTCACCTGGACGAGGAACACTGTAGGTTGAAATTTAAGGGAATTTTATCTGAATCTCCAAAAGATTTTGCAGGATTCATTGCGAACATACGCAATACATTTAATAGATGGGTTGAACTGGCAGAAGTCAACAAATCGTACGACAAATTAGTTGATTTGCTACTACGGGATAAGGTATTATCTTCGGTTAGCCAGCCATTCTTTGCATATTTGCAGGAGCGTAAACCAGGTACTATTGACGAGTTAGAAAAAATTTCTTTAAACTACTGTTCGGCACATCCGAATGCAACCATTTCTAACTCCTCATTAAGAGAACCTCTACCTGTGGCGTCTAATATGGCCTACAATCATAATAACAAACAAAGACATCACAGTGTAGACAGAAGTAGGTTCCAAAGAAATCACAATGTTAACTTTCAGAAGGGACATAATAATGATTTCAACAATAAAAATGAGTTCAACAGAGGTAGATCACGAGATAGAAATTATTCACCTCAAACAAACTACCACAATAGTCAACATAACACTAATTATAATCGATCACATACCCCGAAAAATAACAATAACTGGAATGGTAATAATCATGGCTCGAGACATCGAGATAATAGTTACTATAGAGGACGACGAGATAATTCTAACAATTATACTCGGAATCGATCTCATTCTCGGGGATCATCTCATTACAACCATAATACAGGGGCGGCAGTTACAAATAATACTACCCCTATAGCTCAGGTCCCACTTGACAATAATACAACACAGTCTTCTGCTGCATGTTTTGCTATTAATTATAATGTGGCAAATAGTTGCCAACAATGCAATCTTATTTTTCAGAAGGCGAAAGAAACAGTGCTTAACTGCGGACATATTACACCAGAGGTAGGTCTTGCAGTCAACGATGGAACAGGCTTACTAATTTTTAACAGGGGATTAGTTAATGGATCCGTCGTCTCAGTGCTGAGGGATTCAGGATCCACGACGATTGGTGTGCGTCAGTCGCTGGTACATCCTAGCTGTGCGACAGGAGAATATGTACGCTGCATGACATTTGGTGGAACTATTGAGTTTTACCCCACAGCTATTGTTCATATTAGAACACCCTTTTTCACAGGGAATGTAAAAGTATTTATGCTAAAAAAGCCTATAGCTGATCTGATGGTTGGTCGTATACACGGTAGTAAAGATTGTACTCCAGATGAGATCATAGAATGGGAGAAACATAACCTATGCACTGGAAACGCCGTGATGACTAGAGCGCAGACTCAACTCAAGGAGAAATTTAGTGATAATAAAATGGATGCAGACAACCAAGAGGAGTTTGTAGTCAATTCACCTATTGACAGGGAAACATTTGCAACCAAACAAAAAGAGGATAAATCTTTAAAAAAATTTTTTAAGCTGGTTGATAAAGTTGACAATCTATCCTCAGGTAATAATAACAAACATTGGTTTGTTATTAAAAATGACATATTGATTAGATGTTTTAATGACAAATCACAAATGAAACAACAAGTTATGGTCCCGTATACTTTTAGACGGTACATTCTTCAACATGCACATGACTCACATTGTGCTGGACATATGGGATATACTCGAACACGATCTCGAGTACTGTCTTCATTCTTTTGGCCAAGAGTGTCAAGAGATATTTCGCAGTATGTACGTTCCTGTACTACATGCCAAGAAGTGAAAGCACGTGGAGCTTTTCACACGGCGCCTATTCAGGCTTGCGATATCTCAGTAAGACCGTTTGACAAGATGGCCATAGATATTATTGGTCCATTGCTACCATCGGCCATAGGACATAGATTCGTCCTTATGTGCATTGATTTGTGCACACGATGGCCAGAAGCTATCCCATTAAAGACCACCACTACCACAGATGTAGCTGATGCACTACATCTCATCTTTTCTAGAATAGGGTTTCCTAGAAAACTTTTATCAGACCATGGGTCACAGTTCATATCTGACACCATGAAGGAAGTCATGAAAACTTGGAACATTGATAGGAATTTAAGTAGTATTTATCATCCTATGAGTAATGGTGCGGTTGAAAGACTTAACCGTACACTTAAACAAATACTACATAAGGTTACTGTTAAGCACCCTCATGACTGGGACAGAGCACTCCCAGCTGTTCTATTTGCTTATCGGGAGGTACCGCATGAACAAACTGGCTTCTCTCCCTTTGAATTAGTTTTTGGTGCTCCCCAAGAGGTCCCATGGGACTAATAAAAGACTTATTAATTGACGCGGAGATGACTCAAGACACTCAGTCAACAGCTTCTTCTGAGGCTGCAAAAGCTAAGGCTCGATCTCTACAAAATAGGTCTCGACGATTACGCCAATTATTCCCAGGCGATGAGGCTTATGTGCTACTTCCTCACAATAACAATAAATTATTGATATCTTGGAATGGTCCTTACAAAGTCATTGATAAAATCTCCGACGTTGATTACGTCTTAGATATCAAGGGACACAAAAAGATATTTCATATTAACATGCTCAAGCAATTTCATACACGTCCTGAACACTTACAGTCAATTTTTCATGAACTAGATTACAACACAGTATTTACTTGTTATTATTCCAACTTATCCGTCATCCAGGAAGAAGAATATTCTTTTCCTGAGGTACAGTTACCGTTACCGGTACCAGTAGTTCAACCTACTGAATCTTGGCGTGATGTAACCATCTCTTCAACGGTTACACCGCAACAGCGTCTACAGATTGCTAATCTATTACAATCTTATCCAGATGTGTTGACCGACGTCCCGGGTCGCACATCAGCTATCAGTCATGACATTACTCTCAATGATGATACACCTATTCGTGTACATCCCTATTCGGTTCCTTTACATTTCCTTGCTAAAACTACTAAGGAACTTGAACAGATGTTGTCTTTGGGAATCATTGGGACTAGTAATTCGCCATTCTCTTCTCCATTAGTGATTGTCCGGAAGAAGGACAATAACATCAGACTATGTGTTGACTATAGAAAATTAAATGCTAAGACTATAGTTGACAGCGAACCACATCCACTTATCGACGACTTACTGCCACGTCTATCCAACGCAACTATATTTAGTAAGATAGACTTAACTAAAGGTTATTGGCAGATACCACTGACCGAAAAGGCTAAGTACTACACCGCATTTTCCACTCCACAAGGTCTATACCAGTGGAATGTGATGCCTTTTGGGCTTGTTAATGCGCCAGCTACCTTCATTCGCCTGATGCGACAAATTTTATCAGGTAGACCAGACGTTATTACGTATATTGACGACATATGCTTGTTTAGTTCGTCGTTTGAGGAACATGTTTCGGGACTTAGATATGTTTTCGACACTCTAAGGAATTATCATCTAACTGCTAAACCTACAAAGGTTCAGATCGCGTGTAATGAGATAACCTTTTTGGGACATATCATTGGATCGGGATATATCCGAACGTTACCTAGTACAGTCTCCAAAATTCTAAACATAGCAGTTCCTCAGACGAAGAAACAGGTCAGGAGTTTGTTAGGACTTGTTCAATATTACAGTAGATTCATACCAAACTTGTCATCCATCACGGCTGTATTGTCTTCATTGTTAAAAAAAGACATGCCGGTGAAGGTGACATGGACTGGTATATGCAATGAAACTTTCAACAAAATTATAAATTTGTTCTCGCATGAACCAATTTTAAGACTTCCCGATGCTTCCAAAAGATTTTTCTTACGAACAGATGCTAGTAACTACGGCATTGGTGCATGCCTGCTCCAGAACCATGATGGCGTTCTACATCCTACCTTATATATTTCAAGAAAGCTAAAGCCGGCAGAAACAAAGTATTCCACAGTGGACAAGGAACTTTTATCAGTTATATGGGCAATAACTAAACTGGAAAAGTTCTTGCTTGGTGCTCCATTCACCATACAAACTGACCAACGTGCTGTAGCATCTTTGCGTCGATCTAACCACAAGAGCCCAAAACTCGCCAGATATGCGATCATCCTGCAGCCATTTGAATTCTCCATTGAACATATTCCTGGCACTGAAAATATTGTGGCGGATGCGTTGTCACGTAATCCTATTGACGACGAATAATCAACATTGACATTCCTAAAACACGTCAATCATCACTACATTGGATAGAACGAAGTATCAACTATAAGGGAACTAACCTTGCCTTCAATTTAATATTTATAAACACTATATGCATCACAGAATTGAACTAAAGACAATCAAGGTATACATATTGACATTGAAACTTCGTCTAACGTCCATACACAATATATGAATATTCGTTGAACAATCATGGAACAATATCTGACGACAAGTCGAACTTATTATCCTATGTGCACTTAATTCTTGGATCCTAGGATAATTGACATTTCTGTCCGACGGAAACGTTTCAACACTTTGTCTAAAAGAATTCATCAGGATCAGGACTACGGATGGATCATCATATCCTATACTAATTAATTAGTTAACTTAACTTCTTAATTGAATTATTATCAATAAAATGAAATGTGAGAAAAAAATGAAACGAAAGAACAAAAAAAGAGAACGAAATATAAAAAGAAGAAATTATGAAAAGAGAAAATAAATCTCACACAAGTATTAGATTAATATTTTTTTTAATGTACCTATACGTTATTTAGTTAGTTAAATTAGATAGTTATTATTCACTAACACTTAACACACCCAATTAAGTTAAACTTATATTCGAATTTCTTTCTATTTCTTCTCACTTATTTTGTCTTTTCTTCTCTCATAACATCGCGTTACATTAGAATCTTAATAATTTAACTCTTAGTTTAATTAATTAATTTAATTTTAATTAGTCAAATTAATTCCTATATGACATACTAATACGATAGACCTTACTTTAATTTAATTCTATCATTCACTATTAACATTGGACATTTTATTTAGTTGATATAATAATATGTATAATATTGATATATAATGTGATTAATGTTAGATGACTATGACAAATAGTTAGTTGACATGACCGCGACACGGTTCTACTCAGAACATCGTCGGTCATATGTCACGATTGTGTTAAATTTTTTTTTTTTTTTTTGAAAAATTGTTAAGTCGGATAAATCTTGAAAAAAAATCTATCGATTTTTTTCCCCCCGATGTACAGGGAATTGTTACGGTATATGATATTAACGCCGTCTGCTAAAGGTTAGCAGACGTGCAATTGTAAAGGTTAAGACATTTAATATATTGCGATAGATGTTTCAATTATTGAACGCTCCATACATGATCGATTATGACGTGTCTAGCGTTGTTTGGGTCACAGTCGGTAACTAGGAGACGCTACCCTTTGTTACTTGACCGCCAAGCTGAATAGCTGCGTTTTTCTAACCTTCCAATTCAATGGCATGATATAGCCATTTATATGTGCATTTATGATGGACCAGGGTCAGTCCTAGAATTCTATATGAGAGGAAACTTACGGAGGTTAGTGTTTAACTAGAATCCTCAGAAGGAGGAGAATAATCGTCAAATTCGTATGAATATTCAGACTCGCAGTCTCACTGTCGGCAGGTAGCCATGTCTAGCTGCGCGTGCATATAGCTGTGATGTTCTGACGACAATACTGCATTGTATCCTTAAACGGACATTGACACGTAAACCAGCAGTCTACGTTATTGATTAATTTATGCATGACTTATACGGACTTATGTTCTGCTCCTATTTGAAATGATCATCCTGTGTGTACATGTGATTAAATATTACGGACTCAACCTGAAGGCATTAATTACTTCATTAATGTTGCTGAGTTCAAGTTACAGTAATTACTTCTTCATACCATGCTACTGAGTTGTATGAACGCTTCACCCTAATTCGCGTAATAATAAACTAAGCACGATGAACAAAAGATCACTAATGTAACCATACTCAGTGCATGATCTTCAACCGGCAAATAACTCAGCAACACTGTCCTGTAAAATCTGCGAGGAACCACTAACCGCCACGTAAAAAAAGATAGTTTACGAGGAGTTTAACATAGTAGCGTACACAACGGTGTGAACTTTAGGAGTATCTTTATTGACGTTTATCTCTCGTGTTTTGTCATATTCGCCATTCATATTTTTAAATCTCCATGCTTTTGTTTCCAACTGATCTCGTTAGTTCCGGAGAGGCTAAAATCATATTTACTAGTATTACTGCTCTGTCTGTGTTGTTCCAGGGGACCCTGAGCGTACAAGGAAGGAAATGATTACTACAACTTCAGGCATGTCGTACAAGAAGACAAATATGAGGTTGTCACAGAAACATTACTACAACTTCAGGCATGTCGTACTTGGAGACAAATATGAGGTTGTCACAGAAACATTACTACAAGTCCACATGCTTTGGTGCAGATTTTCTCCAGTAAGGAGACTAGCTGTAGTAGTAAATCCATGTTCCATAAAGAGCGAATATGGAATGATGATTATAATTATTACTGCTGATGCTAAAACTACTACTATTGCTACTACTACGATTGCTTCTACTACTGCTGCCGCTTCGGCTACTGCTCCCTTGCAACACAATCACCTTTTTTAAAGATTACCTATCCCCTTCTTCTATTTCGTACTATATTTATCTTCTGCCTCAGCTTCATCATCATCATTATGATCATCATTTTTCTCTCCTTCTGATTCATTATTTGGGACCCCAAGATGCAGCAATAGTGAATGCAGTCAGCGACCCATAGCTGTACTGCTTGCATCAGGACCAGCGAACCAGAGCTGGTCAAGACCGCACTCCACCTCCACGTGGTGGTCCTGGAAACAGTTTGCAGCAGTGCAGTCTGGCTGAGCGAGTGCGGATCGCAATGGGAAGGCAAAACCCGGTCCCTAAAAAATGCCGTGCTGAAGATGGATGTGTCGACCGAAAGGTGCAGATATCACAGCTTAGGCGTAAACAGACACAACGCAACCACCGTCCTTTTCAGGGCGAACGAGGAAGAAGAAGAAGATTCATTATTTCTGTATATAATCCGGCATTGTGTGTTATGTATTACATATTTAAAGCTACTCATCACCTTATGTATATGCTACTCAGTCACATATTTATGAGCTAATCATCACACATTTGTATGCTACTGTGATAATGTGGTTGTATTCATCGTCGTCTTTTTACCTTTTTCATCATCGTTCTCACTTTGTATCTCCCCGTCTTTGCCCTTTCATCTATTATTGCTCACAAATTCACTTTGTCGTATGTAATTTCAATTTTAATCTTTCTCGACTTGGCGGTTTCCTGTGACGCTATCGTTCATACCACATTTTCTTATTAAAGGCTATTGTCAATCGCTAGGTATTGCAACATTGGTGATACGAGAGTTCGTTTAATAGCTTAATCGCCTGTTTAAACTCTCAACATTGGGTACACTAGTATGCTCATCATTTGTAGAATGA
Organism: Oreohelix idahoensis; assembly: GCA_024509875.1. NCBI lineage: Eukaryota > Metazoa > Mollusca > Gastropoda > Stylommatophora > Oreohelicidae > Oreohelix > Oreohelix idahoensis. The sequence continues at coordinate 27,713 of JAMPIV010006563.1, read as the reverse complement.
AGACAAAGAACTTGCGAGACTGAGCCATATAGAGTAGACACAGAGAATTGCTTTTCACAAGACTGTCTACCTTTGACGGCAGTAAGAAGTTTATGTTTTGTTTGCGTGGTGGGACGATAAAGGAGGAGATTAAAAGAAGCCGACAGTGAGTACTACAGCGGTGAGACAAAAGAAAGGCGTCAGCTGACATAAACGTTTAGTCGATGATGAACGTGGAATGAGATCCCACTCCTTTTTTAGCGACTGACAGGCGCGGACTCTCAAGCCTGCGTCCAGATATGGCATTGGAAGGTGCGACAAAAATTAGTGGATTATGTGGTGAGCTGTAAGAGCAGCCAATAAATCGTTACAGAATGGTATTTAGATAATATAACTCGATGTCCAAAGAAACCCAGTACATTCATACACATTCGTGGAGGAAAGTAGAGTTCCAGAAGCGCTAATCTTGTTCCATAATTTCGATCCAGTGTCGGATTAATTCTAAATGTGTTTTTTAAGGAATACGCAAAGGAAATAGGATTCGTAGACTTTATAAAAGTTATTAACAATTTTCCTTTTTCATTACTTGTGATTGTCTTTTGCAACTAGCCTCAGCTAATGCGCGGAGTGTTGTTTTTTTTTTATTACTCCTTTTTGTTAATTGTCCGTTGAAACTTAGATTCTGCCCGTCAACTAATTTTATGACTAATAATGTAAAGAAGTACTTTTTTGCTTCTCTGTGGTGCGGAATTCTGCAGAGTAACGGAAATGTCAAAATTGTCCTCTTTCCCACAATCTGCCTAAGGAAAATTCTCCGAATCGGCTGGCCAAATACCATCACCAACCAATAACTGCTTACTCGGAGCAACAAGAGGACATGCACATCCTCATAGCTGGCAGACGCTGGAGTTGGGTTGGCCACATCCTCAGAAGAGATCCCGATGCCATCACATGAAACGCTATGTGTCAAGTGCTTAGCTGTGAGTGCACATTGACAAATATATATATATATATATATATATATATATATATATATATATATATATATATATATATATATATATATATATATATATATATATATATATATATATACGAGGGGCATTCAGAAAGTAATGCACCACATCGTTTTTCGTAGCTAATAATAAAGATAGAAGCATGAAATTTTGCACACTTCAAATATGGCATGTGCCGATTGAACCGCAACCGGCCAAATAATACGGCTGCCCTAAACCGTTGAAATGGAGCGTGTTAGCAACTTGCGTTATAAGCAGAGAATTGTGATATAATTTCTCATTGCAGAGAAGGAAACTGTTGTGAACATTCACGAGCGTCTATGTGATGTGTATGGAAGTTTTGCAGTCGACAGGAGTACAGTCAGTCGCTGGGTTCAGAGAATCAAAGAATCTGGAAGTGGAGATACGGAGCTGCTTGATCGGCCGCGCTGTGAACGTTCTGCCACAGCCACCAACGCAGAAATGGTGAAATGCGCTGAGGGCATTATTCTTACTGATAGGCAAATCACTACTCAACATTTGGCCTTACAGCTGTCAGTCAGCATTGGTAGTGCAAATGCAGTTATAAAAACTCTCGGATTTTCTAAGGTTTGCGCAAGATGGGTTCCTCGAAGTCTCATAAATGACCACCGATTGCAAAGGAAAGCAATTTCTTCTGAATTGTTGGAGCGTTTCAATGCTGATGGAGAGAGCTTTTTGGCTAAGATCGTTACAGGTGACGAAACCTGGGCACATCATTTTGAACCTGAGACAAAAAGACAGTCAATGGAGTGGCATCATCCGCAATCACCACGAAGAAAGAATTTCAAGACAATTCCTTCAGCTGGAAAGGTCATGATCACTGTCTTTTGGGACATTGAAGGTGTGATTCTTGTGGACGTTATGCCAAGAGGAGAGACAATAAATTCGCAAGCTTACATTAAGACATTGAAAAAACTCAATCAACGTTTTCGCAGAGTTCGGCCGCACAAGAATCCAGCAGACCTGCTTCTCCTTCACGACAATGCGCGACCTCACACAAGTCTGGCAACACTGGAAGCAATCACCAAATTGGGTTGGACTGTACTACCCCATCCACCCTATAGTCCTGATTTGGCACCCTCTGATTTTCATCTATTTGGTCCACGTAAAGATGCACTCCGTGGGACAAGATTTGAAGATGATGAAGGAGTGATTCATGCAGCGAAGAAATGGCTACATGATCAAGACAAAATCTTGTACGAGCTAGGAATACATGCACTTGTTTCGCGCTGGCATAAAGCCGTACAAGTTGATGGGGATTATGTTGAATAATACCGATGTTTACTAACATATCCATGTATATTGTGTATAAATGTCATGCTTTTTGAATAAACAGCTCCTGAGAAAAACGATGTGGTGCGTTACTTTCTGAATGCCCCTCGTATATATATATATATATATATATATATATATATATATATATATATATATATATATATATATATATATATATATATATATATATATATGTATATGTATATGTATATGTATATGTATATGTATATGTATATGTATATATATATATATATATATATATATATATATATATATATATATATATATATATATATATATATATATATATATATATATATATATATATATATATATATATATATATATATATACAGTACTTTGCAAAAAAAATGGCAGTCATATTTTCGCTACGCAGCACACTCATAGAAGCAAATATTAATAAAAACTGTATGTCCAGAGGAAGATTGGTATCTCCCCTATCTATTAACAGTGGTTTCAGTACAATATAATGTTGCCTTCTCCAGCAAGGCAAGCCTGGATGCGGCGAGGCATACTTCCCACAAATGTTTGTAGGTAATTGAGAATCAGACTGTCCCAGTATTTTTCAGCTACCTTCTTCAATTGTTCAACGTCTCTGAGTCCACTCTTTTTTAAATGATTCTTGAGTAGTGACCAAACGTTTTTAATTGGGTTTTGATCGGGACTGTTGCTGGGCCACTTCAGCACTATCACATTCTTCTCTTGCAGCCATGCTTTGGGGGTATGAGCTGTATGATTTGGGTCATTGTCATGTTGAAATGTGCACCCATCGGGGTACATGACCTGCATAAATGGCAGAAGGTGTCCCTCTAGTATGTCGATGTACCTTTCTTTCGTGGGAATTCCTGTGAAAACACACAGTGGGGTGGCACCTCTTGCTGACACCCCTCCCCAAAGATGGAATTTCTAGGTATGTTTCGGTCGCTGGTACACAGGCGTTACAGAGCCTTTCGTCCAAATATTTATTTGAGCAGGATAAGACCAAAGAGAACATTCATCTGAAAAAATCACATTGTCCCATGACAAATTTTGTTGTTCGTGGCACCAGTTCAAGCGCATCTGTTTGTGAGTCTCTGTGAGCAATGGTGACGAAATTACCCGCTTTTTTGTGTAATTCATCCTGTGTAGCTCCCGGTTGACAATAGCATTAGATACCTCTGGGCTTCCCAACTCGATCATGCGCTGCCGTATGTTTTCTACACTCTTCATTGGCCCAGACCGAACGATTTCGGCGAGACACCGATGGTCCTTTGTGACCAAAATTCTTGGCCTCCCACTACCTTCTTTTCGCTCGATTCCATTACCTGCTTTTAATTTACTCACAACTCTGTAGACAGTCCGCTCAGGAATGTTCAAGGTTTTAGAAATGATGGAACATGTTTGATTTCCTTCATTCCAAAGCTGTGAAATTAACATACACTTTGACTTTGTATCCATTTTCTGCCACTAGCATTAGAAATTGTCGTCTGCTCTTATATCAAGGGACGTTACTCTACGCTAATTTTTTTTTACTTTTGGTAGTGTTTGCTCACTTAAGTGGAGTGCAAATTTGGGGCAGAACATGCATATGTAGCGAAAGGTTTTCCTAGTATGATAGTAGTGGTAGAGCAGAAGTAGAATCTCTCTCCAGAAAGTATGAAGTTCCAGTGCCCGAGAAGTACACTGGTATCACAAGTGAGTTACAGCTGTGAATACTCTGAGCTGGACAATAGATTTAGGCTTCAGAAGTATAAGATGCTACTTCGCTATCGTAACCCTATGTGATATTATAATTAAATTAGAAAAAGTAACTCAAAATTTAACAGTTAAAAATTTAACAAGTCAAATGAGTACAATTATCCAATTTATTATGTACATCTATATATTCTTGTAATGATAAATGGGTGTTGGAAGATGGTAAAATGTATGATTATTTACAGTTACAAATTAAAATAACTAATAGAAAAAGTCTTGGATTTATCTTCCACTGAATTTATAAAACAAGTTTGTCACATTATCTCTTGCCATCTAGTTTTCATCATTAGAAAGTCGTTTTAGAACTGCTCACAGGATTTGTTGGATGGAAATATATAAACTCAACTTTATCCACGTCTGCTCGAGGTTCCTCCGACACACTGGAGTACGGAAGACTTTCCTTCAGCCCGCCCTATAACTACGGGGGACTAAGGTGTTGAAGTTTGGTTGACCTCTAGGCTTCAGTGAGCTGGATCAACTTCTTCAAGTCTTTAGTTTCTCGATCAGGAATGATCATAAACATTGATCATAAAAACCTGGAACAAGAAGTAATAGGTGGCCATTGTTCTAACAATCTCACCACCCTCTGCTGTTCATGATGCGACCATGTCTTCAGTGTTTGTATGTAAATGAATGAATCATGGTAGTATATTACAGAGATAGCATGATAAGATAATGTATAAGGTGCAGAATTAACAATATACATGAATAAATCACATGTTATGATACATGGGTACGATATAACCTTTGCCTTCCACTTATGGATGTCAAGTCACTTATGTACTTGCTGGTATGTCGTAAGCTTCCAGGCAAGAATTAGCCATAATATATTTGGCTAACCAATTAATGGTTATGCTTCCTGACAATGCCGGTGAAGGTTATCTCTGGTTAGCGTCATTCCCTTTTTTATTATATCTGCTACAATCAATCAGAAATAAAATCTGAAATAAAATGATATTAGTAATACATATATTTTTAATAAACTTACATACCCTCTTAGGATTAATAAGCTCACGGTGAGACTGTATTGGCTTAACTTAATCTGCCCTGCATGCAGCGTGAAAATAGAACTTTTCTTGCAGAGGCTGTCCTCCAGTTTCTCACTCTGGCTTCTGGATTTGGTGTGTGATTTACAATGCGCCGCTCTGTCCTTATATTTCAGTCTCTCGCGCGTACGAGAAAGCAGCTCCCAAATTCCCCAAAAGATTTTAGTTTCATCTCCTGTTTTGAAGCTATTTGAAACAATCTGTGCTTTTCCTGTACTCGTTTTTCTCTTCTGTCACTCACACACTTATCTCCTTCCTTCCTTCCTATATATCATTTCCTTTTCCCCATATGGGGCTTTCATTACATATAAGTTTTATACAATTCCGTTGAGGCTTGTTAGTGTAATAAATTTTTAAAGATTATTAGCTAACTTTTAGCCGATGTGATGAAGGTGAAAAATATTAATTATCTTTAAAACTATTTATATTTGAATAATATCCTTTTGGATATAATTCCTAGCCTATCTCCTTTGTTGAGTTATATTTATTTAATATTATTCCAACCATGCGTTCTCCTGTAGTGAATAATTTAATGTCCAGTAAATGCAAACTTTTAAAGTCGGCCATACATTCCTATATAGCTATTTCCTCATTCTTCAGTAATACTGTATGGCTTTTAACCGTAAGTCACATTTCCGCTGTCTACCAACTTCAAAGAAAGACCGCAGCGCTGGCCTTGCGCTGGTGTGTCTGGGTGTCGCGTGGGCGTGTCGCGCTACAACCAAGCAAGTGTTTACCAAATCTCGCTACAGCATATTTAATTAGATTTCAGCTTATTTAGCTGAGCAATATGACTGCCATTTTTTTTGCAAAGTACTGTATATATATATATATATATATATATATATATATATATATATATATATATATATTATATATATATATATATATATATATATATATATATATATATATATATATATATATATATATATATATATATATATATATATATATATATATATATTACATTATTCATGGAGCGACAAACATGGCTCGTTATTCACAGCTAATGTTAACTCACTGAACTCCGACACGTAGGTACGATATCCGACGACTTTATGTCACAAACGTTATCATAACACAATAACACAGGCAAACTGCCGCTTTGGCTAAGAATCATAAGAAATGCACAATGTATGAGATGCATAATTGGAACATCATCCAATGGAACGAATTTTACTATAACTCAATATACTTTCTCGGTTCAATCTCTCTCTCGAATGCCTTCCCACACATGACCTTTTTCACACCTGACCAGTCTTCACCACCACTTCGTTCACAACAACTCAGTCATGCCTGTGAACTCGTCATAGTGCTTACTGCTACTAATGCATTCATGCCCAGTCAAACTTAACATTCACTCACTTCAACTCACAACTTACATAAATACCTCTAGCTCCCTACGGAGCATGAGTACTGCCATTCATTCTATAAACCATTCGTGACACTATGCTATGGACCCCCGAAGGAAAGCAAAAGAAAGACTGACCAAAAACAACTTGGCGGATAACTGTGCAGGCCGAGATGTTAAGAATGAACCAGAGCTGGGGAACTGCACGAAGGATGGACGCCGACCGAGCACAGTAGAAGCAGATTGATGCTGCCCTTACTGTCACATAACGTCACAAATTGTTGATCCCCTCACTGGGTGACTGTTGCGTTTACATTGTGTGAACATTTAAAACACATAAGGAAGGGAAACCCGAGGCCTGTAAACAGTAAATTAATATGAGACAAACATAAAGGTATGTTTTCAGGCACTCGTAGGAAATAAAGAAGTAGAACACTAGACAACAGAAAAACAACAGACATGAGTGGCTTCCGTGCGATAACCCCGCCTAGCTATGCAAGCGAATCACACTATCCTCCCTGCCATCTACGCATCACCAATAAATCGAACATATAATGCTAACGCCAACAGCGAAGGAACTTCAGATAAGCACTGGTGTTGAGAACGAAGATATCACTTTATTCACATTACAACGTGGCTCCATTTTTAGTATTAATGTGCATCAGTACAATACTGGAATAATGCTGGAACATAATTTCATCAAAGTTAATAGATCATAAGCTACATCTAGCCTGACCGTCCCAAGTCCGCAGTTCCGTCATGTAACTTGACATGACGAATATTGATATTAATCATAAATCGTATAATATACTTTCCTCTTTCACAAACCAATGATATGGACATCACATCACCAGTGTGGATGCCATAATATAAGATTCTTGTAGCGCACACATATATAAATCAGGAGCATTACATAAAGGCGTCCTTACACCTTGAAGAACAGACAGAGAAGCCCTTAGCAGACGATTCTCGACTTCTGCATTATTTTCATATTGTCTGCATGCATATAATTAAAAGTCGTGACGTCATATCCTATTACGGTGAAAATCCGTATAAAGAAGATTTGTTTGAACAAAACGCAAACCCGTGTGTTGCATAAAAGTACTTGTAACCGTGACGTCATTTGTGGACGACTCCTAAGGACATTACATTTAGATCGCGTAAGTATTTCTGGCCAGACTTGGTGAAGACGGTGAATTAAAGACAACAAATGGTATGACTTGCAGAAAATGCAACTTCCAAAATTATCGTAATTGTAACAATCTGGACACCAGAAATATTACGTAATGATTTCCTGCAGGTCTCTTAACACGACTGTGGAATTAGGACAATGAATTTGACATAATGGTTCTGGTAAATGTAACTCTTGAAGTGCAAAGCCTTATATGGTCATATAAATATTTTAGAGATTGTAGGATGTTAATTTCCTACGCCAAGACTCCTTACCTCGCGATTGGCGTTAAAATTAGATTGTAAACTAAACTAAATTGAGATTGAGTTTCACCCAAGAGAACCTCACGAGGTTGCATTTTGCGTGGACAAATTTTCAACTTTAAAACCTGTCGTACATTTTTAGATAGGTTAGAGTGATATTTGGTCCCGTCTGAGTAGAGCAGAAGGTGGGGGTATATGAGAAGAAAAGGTGTTAGACTAGATTCCACGAGTGAATAGAATACGGTGAAGATCTGTCTCTGGAATAAGTGGTTTCTCTAGTCCAGCCTATCTATACGACTATCTTTAGTATAAGTCGATGTCAAACCTCCCTATAAGTATAATTATAAGTTTACTACTCACACACACACAATTATGTGACAACAAGACACGCAAACGTGGAAAAAACTATGGTACATGGATATGGGTCTGACCAACACACAAGTTAAGTTCTTGTTTAGTTTATTATCACTTAAACTTTACAACATCAAAACATATAGAAATCAATATAACCATGTTTACAGACATAGGAAAATAACCCAATAAGTGCCCTCCACCCTTGTTGAAAAAAAGGATCCCAAAAGAAGTTAATAACACTGTGGTGGATTTAGATGTTATGACTTGTTGTTGTTATGTATTTCTATTGTACTGAATGAAGTCAGCTGTGAAGGCCCCTGAATCTAACAATTATTAGGGTGAGTTTTCAGAGTGCCTTTCTGCTACCACCTTATGATCTCATTCAGACTTATTCTTGACTAGTATGTCTGATAGCTACGTATAATGTCTAGGTTAATGTAAAGTGTGTTGTACTAAAATGACAACAAATACAACTAAGAACTCTATGAAAAGTAATTAACAACACCCAGAGTTAAGTTTAAATGTGAATTAATTTTTTACAATTTATTGTTCTAGTATCACAATTTTGTGTATACTGGAATTGAAATTCAAAATGATCAATCAAAATATTTACATCAAAATGATTCAATTTATAACTGTATATATTATTGTTCACAAATTTAATTACATGTGTCAATCTGGGACAATGTCACTGTACTATAGCTCCTATGAATGGGTACTGTTAGGAAGAACGTCTAAGTTCATCACAATCTGAATATTTATTAAACACTTGGGAAGTGAGAGTAAATTTTGCGTTGATATATCAAATGCCTGCAGACACTGGCTTAACTTTGTGGCTTCTGATGTGCAGGATGAAGTATAGTCACACCACCAGCTTCCAATAACAAGTCAGGCTTCTGATCTTGAAATAACAAGAAGGCACACAGTTGATATTGCCTCACTTCTTTAGATGCAGAATTATACAGATCTCAGTTGACCTGGGCTCACTTCTAGTCGTGGATGAAACCCTGGAACAATATAAATGCGGCCTACTCCACACTCTGATATACTCTCTCTTTCCCTAACTAAACATTTTAATTCATTTAGTTTCAGCATGGTAACTACACAATTAGTTAACGTTCTTAATTGGTTTGTTACCCCATTCATGGTCAAATAAACTTCAAACTATAGTTTGACACATTCCTTGACAAAGGAAACATTTTAAGTTAATAATATCAAGTCATGTACAAAGACGGTGACTTGCTGAAGAAGACGGCCAGTGGTTTGCCTGGTCTTATGTCACAATACTGTTCAACAATTTCCCCATTACTATTTAATTTTATTTTCTCCCAAAGTGTCAGAAAGCCTGTCGGGCTTTTCTACAACCTATTACTATATTTCTTAACAACTCTGTGAAACAACACAAAGTTTGATGTTGGCTTTACTCTAGATAATCTTTTCCCCACATAATTTTCATACAAATTCAATAATATATACATAATGATAATAATAATGATAATATAAAGGTCTTCTTTCTTACCGCATCAGAGAAATATTAAACACTAATAGTTTGAATTGAGATAATATGGTCAACTCCAGATCTCTTGCTGGTGCAGAACAGCTAAGCCAAGACAGTACTTTTATCTTGCTTTTAAACAACTTTAGTGTCGAAAATCTCTATCACAAATGGCCCCGAATACTACTATCCATTAGTTTTATTCTTCCCTTAGTATATTAGGCTACAGCCAATCAGGTACCGTTTGGCTTTGAGCGTCCTTATATTCAAACTCGAACTAAATTTTCAAATCTAGGACTAACTTCCCCCTTATCCCCACAACAGGGCAAACTGAGAAAGGTTCAAGTCTGTTCGTCCATCTGTCTTCGTCAATATCTCGGTTAATTCCTATCAGTTTATAATTCTGACCAATAATTAGTGATCCTGTTGTTACCTGTCACACAGTGATTAATATTTTATTCTTGTATTCATTATATTCAATATTATCGTTTTTATTCTTCATTTCCTCAACTAACATATTTTTCTATCTTGCCAATTCAAATTTGTAAACACTAACTCGTAGTACCACCAACTATGCTCCTTCCCTTCCCCGGTCCATACTGTATTTTTTCAAAATATTCCACGTTAATCGTATTTTTTTTTCTTTTCTTTAAACAGCCGTTCTCATTCATTACGAGACAACGCTTGTAGTAATACGTCACAAAAGCATCAAAGTGCTGTCTGTACGCTACATTAGCCCTACTTTTACGCTAGAGATACGTGTGAGTACGGTTTTTGGGCTGTCTCGCATCCGATCATTGTGGTAATATACATTCGCATCTGCGTTACAGAAAAAGAGGTTTTTCTATCGTATTTTTGAAACAAGCTACGATATCGGCTTGCACTATCGTCTGCTCGGCTCGTGACGACCAAGCAGAACCAAACGCGTGTCGAAGTGTAGCATTTTCTCTCTCCATCTTATGCTTCCTTTTATTCTTTCACCGTTTCTGTCTTACTATCTTCTCGGAATAACTAGGCTTTGGTTTTGTGTCAAAATATGTTACGTTAGTGTCCCAAGGACGAGGCATAAAATCTTAGCACTGACTTGCGGCGTAGGAGATAACGTTCTCCATAACTTCGCTATTTTATTCCTACGTTACTTTTGCACTTATAAAATATATATATATATATATATATATATATATATATATATATATATATATATATATATATATATATATATATATATATATATATATATATATATATATATATATATATATATATATTTCGAGCGGTGAAATCTCGGACATCATCACACATCTCCCCACTTGAGAACATGCTTCTGCAGCAAGTTCAAGATCCGAGATTCACATAGATCGAATTAACTCATTTGTTCTTATGACTACCCTGAGTTTCTTCCAAGGGTTGCCTACTCAAAAAATCCACTCCCACATTCTGCAAACCGGGTATATATTCGATGGTAAATAAATAAGGTTGAATGAGTAAAGACCACCTTAATAGACGCACATTTTCATGCTTAGCCTTTGATAAGAACACAAGAGGCTGGTGATCTATTTGTACCACAAATGACTTACCGTAGAGATAGATCTGGAACTTTTTTATAGCCCAGATTAGTGCTAAACATTCTTTTTCACTTGTTGAGTAGTTTTGCTCCACCTTATTCAACTTGCGGCTAGCATAAGCAACTGGGTTTAATTCCCCATCAAGTGAAGTGGACCTTTGTAATAATGCGGCCCCTAATCCGACGTTGCTTGCATCCGTTCTCACCACAAATTCTTTACTTAAATCAGGCAATTTCAAGATCGGCTTGCTGGTGAGTTTCTCTTTTAACTCTTGGTATGCCAATTCACACTGCGCTGACCAACTAATTTTATCAGGTTGACACTTTCTAGTTAAATCTGTCAGCGGTGCACATATAGAGTTAAAGTTCTTTATGTATTTCTGATAAAACCCACATAAAGATACGAAAGATCTCACATCCTTTTTTGTTTGTGGCCTCGGTGCTCTTTGCAATTTTTCCAGGTTCTTGGGGTCAGGGGTTATGCTTCCCTGATATACTGTGTCCCAAGAATTCCATCTCTTTACAACCTACACATCATTTGGTTGGTCTAGCAGTCAAATTTGCTTCTCTGAGCCTATCGAATAGCATATTCAGAGAGTTAATGTGGTCTTCGAATGTTTCAGTAGCAATAAGAATGTCATCCATGAAATTCGTTATACATGGATTATTCAGTGGATCCAACAATTTTCGCATCATCCTGGAAAACACACTAGGGGCATTTTTCAAACCAAACGGCAACATGTTGAACTCATAATGGCCTTCCGAGGTGCTAAAGGCTAAATAAGGTCGAACCTCAGGCTTTACTGGAATTTGATAATAGCCTTTGCTCAGATCCACCTTAGAAAAATATTTTGCCTTGTTCAGCCTGGCAAACAGCTGATTTGTATCAGGCAATGGATCCACCTGACTTTCTGTGACAGCATTCAGTTTCCTGTAATCTATACACAGACGATGTTCTCCAGAGGTTTTTCTCAGCAAAACCACACTAGATCTGTAAGGAGATTCACTGTGAGAAATCATTCCTTCCTTCAACAAATAATCTATCTCCTCTTTTGAAGCTTTTTCCTTAGCGAACGGAATCGAATAGGCCCTCATACAGATGGGTGTTGGGTCTATTAGCTTCATATCATATTCTAACAGATTTGTGTGCCCTGGCTTATCCGTTAACACGTCTGTATGTTCAATCAGAACCTTTTGAACCTGCTCCCTCTGAGCTTTAGTCAAATGTTTACTAATTTTTACTTGTGCCTGTGTTTCACATGTTTTTAGGGGGTACTTGTGAGAGGTGAGTGGTTAATTCTTCATCCCCGTTGCTATCGACAAGGCCATTAGATGTGTCTCATCCTGGATTTCCCTATCCAGAAACTTCTTTAGGAGATTCACATGATAAATTTTCTCCTTACCTTTTTTGTCAATTTTATAATTAGTTCTAGACACCTTCTCTAATATCGTATATGGACCTTGCCATCCAATTTGCAACTTGTTACTACTGCCGGGTAAGAGAAGCAACACCTTCTCTCCCACAGCTAATTCCCTATCCTTCGCTTTCTTGTTAAAATAAGCAGCATGTTTTTTCCTGGCTTGTCTGAGATTATCATTTGCCAGTTTCCAGCCAGTTTTGAGACGAGTGGTCAGCTCGTTCACATACTGATACGATGAGGTAATAGTCTCTTCTGCTTTCTCATCTGTCCACGTCCTCAACAGGGCTTCCAGTGGACCTTTTATTGGCCTCCAAAATAACAGGGTTGCCGGTGCCATGCCGGTCGAACTATGGGGAACTTCCCGATACGCAAACAACGCAGCGGGCAAATATTGGTCCCACATATCAGGTTATTCATGGGCCAGCTTTCGCAGGATAGAAATGAGAGTCCCATTGAACCTCTCAACCTGGCCGTTCCCTTGGGGGTGATACGGACTACAATGAAAGTACTTGGCCTGGAAGATCCTGAAAACTTCTTCCGTTAGTCTCCCCTTGAACTGAAAGACGTTATCTGTCAAGATTTGGTGCGGGAAAACTAACCTCTTGAATAGGGTGAGTAATGCCTCTGCCACATGCTTCGAATCGATTGATGACAGGGCTACCACCTCTCCCCACATAAAACAAGTGTCCACCAGAGTGAGAATGTAGCTGTTCCTCCTCTTGGTACGTGTGAGAGGTCCCACAATATCCACTGCAACCCTCTCAAAAGGGTTTCCCACTATGGGCATCTCCCCTAGAGTTGCAGGAGCAGTCCAATGCTTTGGAGCTACCCTTTGGCACTCTGGACAGGATTTCACATATCTTTTTATATCTTCGGTTATTCCTGGCCAGAAGTAATGACAAGCTATACGCTGTCCTGTTGCGCTGATCCCCATATGACCACTAAACGGGATCGCGTGTTCTTACTCCATCACTTTCTCCCTATATGAAGTGGGAAGAACCAGCTGTCCGTGACCATTGGATCCAGTTTCAGCCTTCCTATAGATCAGTTTATTCTTCATATAGTAGTCTCCTTTGCTTGGAGGTGTATGGCACTCAGGCAATTTCTTAAAGCAAGGCTTGAGTGACCTATCCTCCGCCTGTGCCTTCCCCATCTCTTCTGGATGAGTATTTATAGGTTCATCCTCCTCCTTCCTTGACTGTGACCTGGTCTGCACTGTTGCCATGATCACAGGTTTCTTGGGATTCCCCAAGAAAACATATCTACACCCCAATATAAGAGGGTAGATCGGTTCATTTATCACTGCTGCTCTAATCACTCCTTCCACACAGCGAGTTTTCACAGTTATCCTTGCAATGGGAAGTGCCATGGTTGCTACGTCCTTGGTTGCGGCTTGAATCTCCACTGTTTCTGTGGTGTATTGATCTGCTCGCACCAGGTGAGAGCTCACGACTGAGTCATAATCTAAACCTGTATCATACAGGCACCTTATGGTGACACAATTACATACAATATCCTCACAAACTGGGGGTGATAAGGTTCCTGCTGTCCAGTAGGTTTCACCTTTAATCCCTTGTTCCCCGTTTTTATTGCAGCGAAGGAAGAAGGTTTCTTAGTACACACTTTGGTGTCATGAGTATTCCTCTTGCACCATTTACACCATTTATTTCCCTGAGGGAAAGTTTTTCTTTCACTGAATTGCGGGTTTCTATCACGTTGGTCAAAACTTGGCTTATCATAATAAGCTTTACCTTTATTAAATTTGTCCCTATGTTCAATTTAGGTTGGTTTTGGTTTTGTGGGATTTTATTATGGTCAATAGGCTTCTTCTTTATGCCTGCCATCTCAGACTGGGCTGCCTGATATCTTTCAGCCACATTTAAGATCTTCCCCAGTCTCTCATCACCTGTTCCGTGAGAAATTTTCTCAGGTCTGGAGCCATGGACTCTCTTAACTGCTCAGTCATAATCATTTCCCTTAAATCTTGGGTTTTCCCCAGAGCAGTCCATTTCTCCAGGTATGTCTCCAGGCGTGCAGAGAACTGGTGATAAGTCTCCCCAGTCAACAGTTTGGCATTTCTAAACTTTTTCCTATAAAATTCACTGTTCTTCTCATATCTAACTACAAGAGCTTGCTTAAGAATGTCATAGTCGTCTTGGTCATCTTTGCTCAGTTTTGCACATAGCTCATAAGAGGTTCCCCTAAGCCCCTGTGATAACTTCATACTCCATCTTCCTTTTTCTAGCCCATACATGGTAGCTTGTGCCTCAAATCTAGAGAGGAGTGATTCAATATCATCCTCTTTTTCTACAAAGGGGTCCAAATGAAACCCCATGGCTGAGTTGGAGGCAACCTGGCTTGCAGCAGAGTCGGAGGTGGATGGGCTAGTTTCATTTTCAGGAGCATGGCCTTGTAATTCTAACTTCCTTAGTCGTAGCTCATGTTCCCTTTGGAGTCTTTTATCTTCAGCCTCCCGTTCTGCAGCCAATCTCTTGTCTTCCCTTTCAGCCTCAAGTTTCTTTGCCTCAGCCTCAAGTTTCCTCTCCTCTAACTGCAGCCTCTTGATCTCAGCCTCCCTATCAGTCTCTAATCTCTTAAGTTCCCTAGCATCTTCTAACAAAATTCTCTTCTCTTCAACAAACCTCTTTTCTTCTCGGGCAATAAACTTATCACACTCTTCTGTTACATAGGCAATCAGACCTTGACCTTCCATCGCCATGTCTCTTGCAGCCTGCACCGCAGCAGATCTGAATTTGGCCAAGTCTGCCATTGTATTTTTAATAATAGTCAATGCTATCAAACTAACTTAACTAATTAACCAACCTAAACACAAAACACTAGGCACTGATATCTCAACCCACTCTCAAATTATTGTAAATATTATATTTTAAAAGTTCTGGAAAAACGACCCAATATAATTACTAGGAGAAGTTTAAAATTCCCGGGAGCGAGCTATCCAATATAGGAGATAAGTTAAAATCCCGGACCAGGAGACCCCAATATATGTGGTGGATTTAGATGTTATGACTTGTTGTAGTTATGTATTTCTATTGTACTGAATGAGGTCAGCTATGAAGGCCCCTGAATCTAACAATTATTAGGGTGAGTTTTCTGTCACAGAGAGTTTATTGATCAAAAATTGCCTATATCCTCTTCTTTTTCTTTCACCCGTATCCTCTATTTTATTATCACTCTTTACCTTTTTCATGTATTTTTCGCATCCATTCGTTTGCGAAAAATATTTTCTTCCCCATTCTCAACTTTACCGTTTTCTTTCTCATACTGGTAAACGCATTTATGACATAACGTGTCATAGAGAGAGCGTTAAAATGCATTCTATTGCATTAGGTGTCAGTGGACGAAACTGTGAATATATTCGTCTGGCCAGACATAGGAGCAGACATATGTCTACAGCATTCCCTGCACCAGACGAAATACACTGTGTATATTCGCTTTCGCCAGACCTATAGGCGACAAAGTTGTCTGCATTTTCACCTGCCATAACGAGTTGCATCGGCTGAGCGCTCAGTGAGGTGCGATAGCCGACATCTCCTCGGCGCAGTTTGAGACATTTGTCTGGAAATCCCAGCTGACAAGGCACTCACTGTTGGCCTGGTCAGCGTGAGGTGTGAAAACGCACGAGTGTCAGTTCATGGTAGTCTTCTAGTTGATGTAAGGTGTTTTAGACGGAAAGGGGAGATTATTTCGTTTGGCGAAATATAGTTGGGACCCCTTTGTCTGGTAATAGATATAACCAGAATGTTAAACTTTATTTTCATTCTGACTCCTAAAATGTTGCAGTAGACAGATCGCTGTGCTAGATCAAATATCTGTGTTTTGGCGAAGTCTGAGTTTCTTGGCCATTTTGCCGAGTTCTAGACTACCATTAGATTGCAGTATTCTAGTTCATGGTTTAGTTTGTAGTTCTGTGTGTGGAGGTAAATATTATATATAAAATCTAGTATTTTCTGAGTGTTTAAAGTGATAATCGCTTATTTCATATTTCACTAGTTAGATTTGGTGCAGAGTGCTTAATTTATATAGTCTGTATTAAATACTTATACTGGGCCTTTGAGCCAGTGCATATTTCTACACTAACTCTAATGTACATGCTGCCTTGTGGCGAGAAAAATTACAGAAATCTAAAACATTAACTTTCCGACATTGTTGACAAAGTGAGTGGTGAACCAAGATTATTTGTTGAGAGAAGTTGTCCACCGGTCATCTTCCTAATTAAGGGAAACCTCGTGTTCTGACATTGTGTGCTCGTTTAAACCTAATTCTTACCTCGTGAGTCAAGTGACACTAACTTTAGTCTGAAATAACTATCGCATGAAGCAGACGCTCCCCAGATCCATTTTGATGAAACCAACAAACAAATCTGCAGGGCTGGGATCCGTTTCATTAAACGACAGTAACAGATAAAAAGTGTGTGAGTGTCCCAAAGTTTGCGCCAGACGGCGAACGACAGCACGATTGTAAGTATACCAGGACCCTGATGAAAGAACCGAGTGAAAGTAGATTGAAGGATGTTCTTTGTTTGAGTCACCCACGTTGTAACTTCCTTTTATGCAAGTTATCGCTAACAATAATTACCCTTAGAATAAAGCAGAGTATCGAGTCTGTCCATACCTTAAAAGGGGAAAACCATAGACTCAATCATATGTATCTGTAACTCTTTGGGGTTATCACTTTCTTCTAACGGGACTGTGAGCTATATATATATATATATATATATATATATATATATATATATATATATATATATATATATATATATATATATATATATATATATATATATATATATATATATATATATATATATATATATATATATCCAGGGGAGGACCATACAAACGGGTCTATCACTATTGTAGCATTCCTTAATTCTTGTGACTATTTGTATATGCTTTTGATGTATTTTATATGTTGTGATGTAAGTTTACTATGATAATTAAACTATACCTACATTTATTTCAGTGTGGTGGTCAGTTCGTTCCCATAATATCTATATAATCATTGTTATTGTTGTTCCCACATCTGTGTGTCTAACTGTCGTCACTTGTGGAACTCTATTTCTATAATCACATCTCACTGTGGCTATCACTCATTCTAACCTATTCAGAAGGGACCAACCCAAGTCTTAATTTCCCTATCAAAAATCTACGACAGAATGGTGGCTCGTTTTTCCGGGAATTGAACTCTAGTCCTGAGCAAATACGAATATCAGCTCGTTTGCAGGATTAATTTTCTTTATTTTGATGTAGAGTGAGAGTGCGATTGTATCGTGGAGTTTTGTTATATTTTTAAAAAATAATTTATCCCCTAGACATAACGATCTGTTTATGGGCGTGTGTTGCTTGGCGTGGTGTAGTATCGTGTTCGAAGAGTGTCGATAGGTGTTGTCAAACACGAAGACCAACCAAAGGTCAACTCGACCTACGCAGTGGTGTATTGATTTGGAGTGAGGATACAACAGTGCGCGAATGCTGGAAAATGTTCTGAGAGTTGACAATAGGGCAATCTCACTCACTCGTGGCAGAAAGTGTAAGACGAACTACTGTTTACGTTTTCTTGTATTTAATGGACACACACTTCGACGACACAGGAACAGGAAACAGGTTGGCACAACACCATCATATATGTATGACAATAGTCTACAGTTTTAAATCGGCATTCATGTTGCATGACAGAATAATGGAATCTCAGTAGACAAGCATTCAGTGATTCCAATATAGATAATCATCTGTCTTTACTGACAAAGCACGTCAGTTCATAAATAATATATTCAAAATGGTTCCTAGACCTCACCTCGTCTAGCGAAGATTCATATAGATAAAGTTCAGCACATATTTCTTTGATAACAATATTGAACCACTAGTAGTGGGTTCTCTTCTGTAGCAGTGATCTCTGGACTCATCAGGTGATAGTAAGGGGCATCCCTGTTCTCTCCTCGATGATTGGAAAATATAGAAATCAAAATGGCTTCTCCTCCCAGTGAGTTGTCGCTCACCCAGGATACAAACTATGAAGCGCAATCAAAGCTGATCATACATTAAATGTCCTCCTTGCTTTGTAGCTTCTACCATTTATACAACTGACTTCATCACATAATATGGTGCTGCTAGGTATGAATGTCATCTTCATCTGGCTAATATTCGTCTAAACGTACAACCGTACGATTACCCATCGAATACAATGACTCAGGAAAAGTTCATAAGAAATGCGTCTTTACCTTGGTATCAGAAATACACTAGAATATGATTCTGCCATTCCTTGGCAGTAAGAATAAACACTGGGGTGAATGATGCATGATATGTCTAAAGAGACTACCTCTTTCCCCACTAATATAGAGATCACTTTTCCGGCGACAGGCCGCTACAAACAACTCAGCACCCTTCAGGGCGGAACCTTCTCACGTTGACTTAGCGACACATCCGCCGAACAACCTTTGACTCCGAGTTCGACACCGAAGATATAGTTCGACTTAGACATACAAAGATATTAAGATATAAGACAGTCTCGTCCTACATGGACAAGAAATACACATAGATTCGGGCCATAGATATTCTAAAGCAAGAACAATCTATTTCTAACCAAACAAAGAATAGATCGCTGTAAACCTAGATTTCTACGCTGAGTTCGATCTTCAGGAAAGATACAAGAACAGATAACTCACAGAATGAATACACATCGACTAATCTGAGTTCTGTCCCTTAGACTGATAATCGTGAATTCAAAGATAAATATATTTTTATCAGACAAATAATTACATTTTCCATTTGTATGCGTAACAACTGTAATCTGTGCGCCACATAAAAGAATATGTGCGCAACAGACTACCACACCCCCCGGGAAAAAAATGAAAATCGTTTTTTTTTTCATCTGAGAGCAACATACAATAGGCTCACAACGCACAAATACTGCGCAGATGAGAAATATCTGGAATTTATAAGCCAAATTAAGGCAAAGTCGAAATATAGATCGACTGGTGAGAATACATCTCAACCTCTCAGAGAAAGCATTTCTCTTGAGCATATATGTTTCCAGGGAGGTGCCACCAACGTATACTACAATGCTAGCAATGACACAATGCATATAACAATTTCATATTTAAGCACTATAAGTACATGATTGACAAAAAGAAAAATCATCAACGTTTATCGGAGAATATATATATCAATGAACGTAGTGATAGTAGTGATACAATCACTATATTACAAATTACAATGTGTATTTATCTTGATATAGAAAAGAAAAACTGTTGTAGAGTTGGAAGTGTTAAGAAGTCCAAGACCCAACAGTCAGGTGGAATCATGTGGCATCTAGACAAAATGTCTGCCATCACATTATCTGATCCACGGATAGCTCGTACCGAAAAATGAAAAGGTTGAAGAGCAATTGCATATTGAGTAGACCTCGAGCTCTTCAAATTTTTACTCTGTATAGCCGTAAGAGCTTTCTGATCGGTTTCTACTATGAAATGTGCGCCTAGAAGGAATCTTTGTAGTTTGAGTATTGACCAAACCATAGCCAATAGTTCACGGTCTAAAACCGAATAATTCCTTTCTGCAGCATTAAGTTTTCTGGAGATATACATTACAGGATGCAGAGTTCCAGAGTACTCTTGCATTAGTGCCGCTCCAATCCCAGTGGATGAAGCGTCACTACGAAGAACAAATGTCTTATCTGTAGTAGGTAAAACTAAAATAGGTGGTGTTGAAAACTAAGTTTTGATCTTATCCAAAGAGGATTGGCATTCCTGTGACCAGTGGACCATATTAGGAGACCCTTTCTTTAGTAGTGTAGAAAGAGGTGCCATGATAGAGGATAGATTCGGAATGAATCTTCCATAAAATTGAATAAGACCTAAGAGACTTCGCACTTGCTATTTAGTCTTAGGAATAGAGATGTTAAGTATCTTAGTGATATTATGGTCCTCTGTCTTTAGGAAACCATGACCCACCCGATGGCCTAGTAAAGAAATTTCGCTAAAACCAATGCAGGCTTTAGAGGGTTTCGCTGTCAGGTTATACTCGCGTAGAGTAGATAGTAATTCAACTAACCCCAAATAGTTATCTTCCCAAGTATCACTGAAAAGACAGATGTCGTCTGGGTACGCGATGACATCTGACCGATAAGATAGGATTCGACGCATCATGCGTACGAATGTAGCTGGTGCGTTCATAAGGCCGAAAGGCATGAAATTCCATTGAAAAAGGCCTCTAGGTGTAGAACAAGCCGTAATTGGTTTGGCGCGTTCAGATAAAGGAACTTGCCAATATCCTTTAGACAAATCTAGTTTAGTGAAAAAACGAGATTTAGAAAGCCTAGTAAGTAGCTCTTCTAGTAAAGGCATAGGTTCAGCATCGAACTTCGTAACTTGATTCAATTTGCGATAGTCAACGCACAGACGTATGTTATTGTCTTTTTTCCGAACAATAACCATCGGCGAAGAATATGCAGAAGTTGATGGTTCAATTATTTTTAAATCTATCATCTCATCCAACTCCTTCTCAACCTGTGCTTGAAAATGTATAGGGATAGGATAAGGTCTGACCCTAATAGGATTATGGTCAGTTAGAATAATGTCATGTTCAATGACATGAGTTAGTCCAGGGATGTCAGTAAGGACATCCTGAAATGTTTGTAACATAGCCGAAACTTGTCGCTGTTCTCCTAGAGATAAATCAGGAGAGACAGTAACATTTTTCCATGATTCACTAGAATGAAGTGGAATCATCGGAAGCGGAAGATTAACATCCGAAAAACTTGTTTCCTCATCCTGTATTACGGACAGTGATGAGTAATGACCATGTTGGACTGGTGAATCGTCCGTTGCCTGGAAAATAGGCTGTAAATAATCCGGACGTTCATGGAATTCCGTAAGCATATTGATGTGGAAGGTTTTATGCTTTCCATCAATATCGACAATGTAGTCAACATCGGAAATTTTCGAGATTATATCGTACGGTCCTTTCCAAGAAATAAGAAGTCTGTTTTCCCTACAAGGTAGCAAAACAAATGCTTTGTCACCAGGACAAAGTTGTCGTAAGGTTCTTTTCTTATTGGCAAATTGTCTTGCCTTCTGTTTAGCAAATTCAGAAGAAGAAGTTGCCAATTTGCATGCTTCGATAATCTTTTGTCTCAGCGCGATGACATATTCGTAAGAAGATTTTGTGTCATCATCAATATTATCAGCGGTTATAAGATCATGAAGCAACGACATAGGGCCGCGCGGTCGCGCTGAAGACAAGTTCAAAGGGAGAAAATCCTGTATGTTTATTGGGGACCTCTCTGTAAGCAAACAGGGCCGCGGGTAAAACCCTGTCCCAATCTTGAGGATGATCCTCAGTTATCTTCCCTAGTAAGTTTTTGAGTGTTCTATTTAGCCTTTCGACCATCCCATTTGACATAGGATGATAGATACTACTCAAAGATCTCTCTATCTGCAGAGTAGACATTACTTGAGACATGGTATCCGATATTAGTTGGGTGCCATGGTCTGATAATATTTCTCCGGGGAATCCCAGACTAGAAAATATAAGCCAAAGAGCATCTGCAATATCGGCAGTGGAAATGCTCTTCAGAGGTATAGCCTCTGGCCATTGTGTGCACATGTCAACACACGTTAAGATAAACTGATGTCCTCTGGCAGATTTGATCTTAAACGGACCAATAATGTCTATTGCCATTTTCTGGAACGGCCGAATAGGAATATCTGCAGCCTGAATAGGTGCAGCATGGCGTGGCTCTTTGGATTTGACTTCTTGACATACCTTACAAGATCGGCAATAAATCCGTATGTCTTTGTTTCCGAAAAGCCAAAAAAAGCCGCAAGAACTCTTGACTTAGTACGGGAAAAACCCATATGTCCAGCACACTGAGAGTCATGAGCGTGCTGCAAAACTTTAACTCTCAAATTCTTGGGAACAAGAATCTGAGAATGCATTGACGTAGTAGAGTCTTGGACCATACGCACAAGTACGCCATTCTTCATTGTAATCCAAGATTTCCGATTTGTATCTTTATTTGGATCACCTTTTGTTGCAAGAGTGAAGAATTTCTTTAGAGTGGGATCATCTTCTTGCTGTTTTATAAATGAGTCACGAGAAATTACCAAGGGATCATCTTGGTTATGCACTTCAGTATCTTCAGTAGATGAAGTTTGAGGCATATTGAGAGCTTGTGCTCTTGTGACTACTGCATTAGCAGTTTGCATATTTTGATCTTCCCAAGCAGCAATTTGTTGCGGAGTGCATTCTTTGACTCCGTGAATACGACCAATGATGAGATCCGCGATCGCATTCGGCAGAAGACATGCATGCACATCTCCCGTAAAGAAAGGAGTAGCGATATTGATGATAGCAGTAGAGTACTTCTCTAAGGTGCCGCCAAATGTTACACATTTGACTACTTTGCCCGTGGCACGGGAAGGATCTACGAGTTACTGTCTAACACCAATGGTGGTGCATCCAAAATCAAAAAGAATTGAGACTGGGCTATCATTCACTAGACCTTTATGTAAGACAAGAGATCCTCTTCCATCATGCGCGACTGACGCAGGAAGAGCAGGGAGAGGGTGACCACAACTCAAAGTAGACACCGTAGTTGGTTCGAATAATGTTTTGCATTGGGGCATTGAGATGCTCTCCCAAAATCAAAAGCAGAACATGCCATATTATTAGAGTTTTTATTATCATTACTCTGATTACAGGCTTCATGGGACTCTTGCTGCGCAGAGTTTGCCTGATAATGTGATTTATGTCCCTTGTATTGCGATCTACCTCGCTTATTATTGCCTCTCCAATTATTATTGTTTCCTCTATTGTAACCCCTATTTGGGTTTGAGTCATAGTTCTCATGGTTACAATCATTATTTTCACTATAATGAGTATCTCTGTAATTATGGTCTTGTTGTCTCCATGACGGATGACTTGGATAGTTCCTATAATGACTTCCTCTACGGAAATTCCTATAATTGTGGCAACCCCTGTATCGAGGGCTGTCAGCTCGTCTCCAGTTCTTCGAAGAAGAACCTTGAAATGATTGATTACCTTGATTTTGATAATTATTCGAGTTACTCTTTTTATCAAACCTGTTTTGTGGTCCTTGAAATTTGTGTGAGTAATTAGGGTTGTGTGGTGTTGCTGAAGCAACTGGCATTTTTTCCTTAACCTTAGCATTGCTAATAGCTACGTCCGGATGTGCAGTGACGTATTGGGTACAATATTGTTCCATTTCTTTTAGTGTCTTGGGTTTACGCTCATGTAGGAATTCAAGGAATGGTTTATTTATACTTGACATAATCTTGTCTCTGAGCAACAAGTCCATAGGGGCTTCATATGTCTTTTCTGATTTGGACAGCTCAATCCAACGATTAAATGTAAGACGTGTCCTTGCAATGAATTCTGAGAATTCTACCCCTGTTTCAGGTACCATTTTCTTAAACAAGAGACGGTAACCTTCCTCTGTCAATTAATATTTTTTTAATAAGGCTGCTCTGATAACATCATAATTATCCTGGTCAGCCTCTTCTACCAAGCTTAAACTAGTCAGAGTGTCACCTTTCAGTATCTCTGATAACTGATTAGCATATTTTGATCTATCCACATTATGATTTCGACAAGAACGTTCAAACCTATCTAGCCAAACTGTTATATCGTCACTGAATGGATTAAATGCTGGTAGCTTGATCTTGTAAATAAAAGATTTACCATCACCACCAGATGACTGATTAACATTACACATGTTTGTCAATTTCAATTTTTCTAACTCAAATGCTAAAAGTTTTTCCTCATGTTCCCGTTTTGCCTTTCTCTCCTCAGCTTCCCTTTGTAATCTTTTTTCTTCAGCCTCAGCTTATAATCTTTTATTTTCAGATTCTCTCTGTAATCTTTATTCTTCAGCCTCAGCTTCTCTTTGCCATCTTTTTTCTTCAGCCTCGGCTTCTCTTTGTAATCTTTTTTCTTGAGCCTCTCTTTCCAATCTTTTTTCTTCAGCCTCTCTTTCCCATCTTTTCTCCTCAGCTTTTTGTTTTTTCTCTTCAGCCTTCAGTTTATCAATTTCAAATGTGTGTGCTTTGTCATATTGACTGTTAGCATACTCTTCCAAATATCACCAGTCTTTCCTAGGGATTTCTCTAGCTCAAAAAAGTAATCTAAAGTCGACATAATGTCTAACAATATGTGACTAGTTACCTGAAAAAGTCAATGAAATTTATTTCAAAGTAAATGAGAGCAAGTTTTCATAAACTTGAATAACCAGCTCTCTTTATCCCAATCTCTGTGGGAGACAAGCCTTTAGTAAGGTCTTGTATACTCACTTGTATAATAATAATAATAATGATAGTAATAAACTACCAGTTTATTCTATACCACAAGTGCACTACACAGCTAGTAGTGTATGATCAAATATACCTTATATAGCGTATGTCAACCAACAACATAAACAAAGGACAATCAAGAAAGACAATACGAAAACATTCGCAGAAATCAAATAAACAAATAGGAAAACTGAAGAAAATAATCACAGAATCTGTGATGATAACTGCGCGGAAATAAACAACACAAATGACATCACAGTGTATAAATATATAGCTGTATAGAACTAATTGAAAGGACAGAGTAGACCTACAGGTACCAACAAATCAAAACAAAACTAAAGAACAGAAAAATATTACAAAACAACAGTCGTCACAACTAACAAAAATAGCAACAAATTGTCGCTAGCAAATTTTCAATTAAGAAAATTCGCGCCTATAGAACACTAATATAAGCCTTCTATGACGTGTGAAATCTTATATCAGACACCTTACCCAACCGCCCACGGACATATACACAGCACTAATATGCAACATGTAAACATTTAAACATAAATATATATATCTCATATAATGTAATCAAATAGCATGTGAATAATATGTGTTGCAAAGGAGGTTCAGTTTTACGGCATAATAGTATAGTTTCTAATTATCAATTTACTAATAAATTGCCACTTTAATAAATTAATGCTTCTGGCCTAAACTATTACAATGTTCAATTTAGAGCAGAACACCAGAAGATCCACCGCTGAAATATAAGCAATTCTCGCTAACACAGTTAATACTTGCTAATACCATGCTGTGCACTGATGTCTGTTCTACAAATGTCAACAAGCGCTGACCTAGTTACTGCCTCTGCATTGACAGGTCAGGTCACGTAACAAAACTGCTGACTAGCTGACATCGACTGTAGACTTGTACTGCTGGTGTTTATGTGTGTCGTATGCGGCCACAAGAAACGATCTGGTATCAGTAGCTGACTTCTGGCAATGCCACTGTGCAGGTTAGACCCAGAAATCTGGCCTACCACATTGATAAGGCGTTCTTTTTGTTGTGATGTGTGATGTTACTGCTTTCATAAGGTCATACTGGACACGTAGATGAGTGGTCAACTCGTTCCGACACAGTGCTGACATCGAGTGAGAATGTAGATGTAAAGGACGCGAATGTGTGTACAGTTCTGTTGAGTTGACAAGTCACTCACTCAATCATAAGCAGAAGTCAATACAGGGTAGACTGCTGATGACGTTTCATACATTTAATAATGGACGTACACTTCGACATCACGATTACAGTCACTTGAACAGGTTGGCAAAAAATCATCGTATACTTGAAAAATGGGTGACAATATCAGATGTACATTTATGTGGCATGACAATATAATGGAACGATAGTAGGCAAGCACTCAATATTCTGCTTGTCTATCGTCTCATGTTTCAACTGACTAATCGCGTCAGTTAAGGTGGATACATAATCATCAACAATGGTTCACTGACAGAACCTTCTCCTGGCTAAGTTTCTCAAGCCGTAAATTCATCAAATGTTTATAGCAACAATGTTAAACCACAGTAGTGGGTTTTCATAATATGTAGATCTCTGTACCATCATCAGATAATAAGACCTTTTCTGTTCTCCGACAATGATCCGCTTACAATGGCGGGAATCCAAAATGGCTCTCCTCCGTGAGCTTCGCTCACCCAGGATGAAAAATTATGAAGCAGAATTACTTCGTTATTCATACGTAAATGTCCTCATTGGGCTTCTATACATATCTGCTATCAATAAGGCTGGTTACATCACGTGATCTAGTGCTGCTAGATAACACGTCATCTTCATCTGTAATCAACAATCCTAGATGTACGAAAATACGTCTCCCATCTAGGCTTAGCAAAAAAAGTTCAGCAAAAAATGTTCTGGTTTTACCTGGCCTTAGGAAAACACATACAAGCGAATAACGCACGCCATTCCTAGGCGTTAAGGGGAGGTTTAACCCCCAAAAATGAAAAATGTCATTGAAAATATCAAATGTTAGATACATATTGCACTGGAAAGTACATTCATTTGCCCACATTTCTGTATGTTTATTTTCACTAAAACCTTTGTGGATGATTTTATATAAATTTTAAAAGTATGTCAGGTAAGTGTATTTTTACCTAATTATATATGTAAAATATACAAATTGGTATATTTGTGATGCTATATTGCTTCTAATGCATGGATTTTAATTTTCGGTACCATATTCATTTCCCTGAAGCAAACAGAATTCAAGTTTTTCAAACATAGTTTCATGTGTAAAAAATAATTTTGACTGGCTAATTTTTATTAACCATGGGGTCCTTTGATGGGTCATCGAAATAATAACGTGGCTGGAGGTATTCCAGTAGAGTGGTAGGGTACCTCCTTATACGCAAATAAAGCCGCAGGTAAGAACGAATCACAGGACTCTGGTTTCTCTTGTGCGAACTTACATAAATTTGTAAGTAGTGTCCCGTTATATCTTTCCATTTGTCCAATCGATTGTGGATGATAAAATGTGCGGACGAGAATATTTTGAAAAATCCTAAAAACTTCCTCCATCAGTTTCCCTCTGAACTGTTAACCATTGTCAGTTAATATCTGATAAGGGTATCCTAATCTTGTGAATATTGAGAGCAAAGCCTCTCCTACATGTACT
>JAMPIV010006562.1:302500-338748 GCA_024509875.1 Oreohelix idahoensis | reverse complement strand
CACTTTAGGTTTGTTGTCCTTTGGGGCTCCCATTTTTACTATGTACCACCCAACAACCATTTTGTATTATTTTCACTATACAGCACCCAACAATCATTTCGTATTATTTTATAGCACCCAACAATCATTTTGTATTACATTTGCTATATACCACCCAACAATCATGTTGTATTATATTCCCTAACAACCAGCCAAAAATCATTGTATAATATGTTGCCTATTAACCACCTAATAATCAATGTGTATTACATTCCATATTAACCACCCAACCACCCAAAGAAAGGACAGATTTTTCCCCCTCATTCTAGGCGCATGGAATGTGCGCACTCTCCTTGACAAAGACTTTAAAGCAAACAGACCTGAGAGACGAACTGCCCTGATTGGGAGAGAACTGGCCAGGTACAACATTGACATAGCAGCACTGAGTGAAACTCGACTTGCAGGTGAGGGCCAACTTTGTGAAAAGGGTGCAGGTTATACATTCTTTTGGAGCGGAAGAGGAACTGAAGAAAGGACGCATGACACAGAAAGCAGGGGTTGGATATTGCAAAAAAACAGTCAACTCGTCTGCAAGTTAGCGGGGACCAAAAGGGAATAAATGACCGACTCATGACGGTCAAGATCCCTATGTTCTATGGAAGAAAAAAACATGCCACCATCATTAACGCGTATGCCACCCAACTATGACAAACCAGGATGAAGGTCAAGGATACGTTTTACGAAGAAACTACATGCAGTCATATGCTTCAGTTCCTAAAGCAGAACTAAGCTCATCATTCTTGGGTGACATTTTAATGCAAGATAGGATCAGATAACTTATCTGGAAAGGCATATTGGAAGGTACGGCGGTGGGGTCGCTGATAAACAGCAATGGACTTCTTCTCCTCCAGACTAATGCGCTAGAACATGACCTTCCTTGTCACCAACACATTTTAACGACTATTCCTACCCGCAACAGGACCTCAATGGATGCACCCTCGCTCAATAGCATTGGCACTTAATTGACATATGTATGTTAGGAAGAAGGACAGGCAAGATGTCCGGGTGACCAAGTCCATGTGTGGTGCCGAATGCTGGACTGATCATCGCCTCATTGTATCTAAACTTAAAATTCGTATCCAACCAGCCAGGCGCCCTCAGGGGAAGAAAACTCAAAAGAGGTGGATGTCACCAAAACTAAAGAAAGACAAAAATCAAACAGTACATTTACTGACACCTTAGAAGACCGTCTCAAATCTATCTCGCTAGACGGCCAAAGTGTGGAAACAAATTGGGCAGCCCTAAGTGAGCAGATCTACAACACTGCTACAGAGGTCCTGGGTCCTTCCATCAAGAAACAAAATGACTGGTTTGATGAGAACTCAGATGATATACAGCAGATGTTGGCTGAGAATCACCCGCTCCATAAAGCATATTAAAATGATCCAACACCTACAGCGAAGAAGGACTCGTTCAACAACATGCGTATAATCGTCCCAATACATAAACTACGCCAGATGCGGGATTCATGGCTGAGTTGTAATAAAGCAGATGAGCTCCAAGGCTTTGCTGACAGACCAAAATCTGACTTGAAAAATATTTTTACCTTGCACTCAAAGCGGTCTATGGTCCAACCATAATCAGGATCATTTTCCCCTCCTTAATGCAGATGGAAAAACACTAATTACAGACAAGGAACAAAAATGCTCCAACGCTTGCTGGGCTGAACATTTTAATAATATTCTGAAAGATCCAGCCTTCATCTATTAACGACGAAGCCATCATCCGCCTGCCCCAAATTCCTAGAAATGAAGCACTAAATGATGTACCACCTCTGGAGGCAACTAAAAAAGCGATTCGTCAACTGTTTAGTGGAAAGGCCCCCGGCCCCGATTCAATTCCTGTTGAGGTTTATAAAGATGGCGGTGCAGTTCTGTTAGAGAAACTTCACATGATCTTCCAGCAAATGTGGCAGAGTGAAACCATCCCACACGATCTCAAAGATGCGTCAATTATACATCTATATAAACGTAAAGGTAATCGCCAAGACTGTAACAATCATCGAGGCATCTCTCTTTTATCAATCGCTGGGAAGATATTCGCCAGAATCCTTTTGAATCGCCTTACGGCTCATCTTGACAAAGGTCTTTTACCTGAAAGTCAGTGTGGATTCCGGAAAGAACGTGGAACTACAGATATGGTGTTCGCTGCAAGACAGCTACAAGAAAAATGCCAAGAACAGCACTGTGACTTGTACACAGCTTTCATCGACTTGACAAAGGCGTTCGACACGGTCAGTAGAGAGGGTCTATGGAAGATCATGGCCAAATATGGCTGCCCAAAGAAATTTATCACAATAGTGCAGCAACTGCATGATGGAATGCAGGCTAGAGTTCAGGAAAACGGTGAGCTATCAGAGCCTTTCCCCGTCTCAAATGGAGTTAAACAAGGGTGCGTACTTGCACCGACTCTGTTCAGTATCATGTTTTTTGCTATGCTGACTGATGCTTTTAGAGACGGGGACACAGGAATCGACATTAGTTATCGTATTGATGGAAAATTGTTTAACCTTAGGAGGCTTCAAGCAAAAACCAAGGTCAAATCACACACCATCAGAGATCTTCTGTTTGCTGATGATTGTGCCCTCAATGCTGGCTCATAGGCTGATCTGCAGCACAGTGTGGATAGATTCTCCGAAGCCTGCGCCAACTTTGGGCTTACCATCAACACGAAGAAAACAGAAATCATGTACCAACCAGCTCCTGGCACAGTTTATACTGAGCCAATCATCAAGGTTAATGGTGAGAAACTGAATGTTGTGAACAGATTCACATACCTTGGTAGCACACTATCCCAGAACATTGTCATTGATGATGAGGTGAACACCAGGATCTCCAAAGCCAGCAGCACATTTGGCAGACTATACACCAACGTTTGGCATCGAAGTGGCATTAGTCTACAGACAAAGCTGAAGGTGTACAGAGCTGCGGTGCTTCCAGTGCTGCTATATGCAAGTGAAACATGGACTGTATACAGGCGCCACGTAAAGAAGCTAAACCACTTCCATACAGTCTGTCTCAGGAAGATCATGAACATCAAATGGCAAGACAAGATCCCGGATACCGCCGTTCCTGTCAGAGCTGGTATTCCTAGTATTGATACTATTCTGATGCAGTCACAGATTCGCTGGGCAGGTCATGTAGTCCGCATGCCAGACCATCGACTGCCAAAGATACTTTTTTATGGTGAGATACAGAAGGGTAAACGCTCCCATGGTGGCCAAAAGAAGCGCTTCAAAGACACGTTAAAGATGTCATTGAAAACCTTTAACATAAACCCAGACACATGGGAAGCTGCTGCGCAAGACCGAACTGCCTGGCGTACATCTCTTCGTAAAGGTGCAGTGGCATGCGAATCATCCAGAAGAGCAGCAGCGGAACAGCGGAGACAAGCTAGAAAGGACCGTGTAATAAAACCTTCACATGAAGCAAACATTCCCTGCCCACACTGTCCGAGATCTTTCCAGGCCCGCATCGGGCTCATCAGTCACCTTCGTACCCATAGACTAACCTAACATATTCCTAAATAATTGGATGAACAGAGTGGTCTTCATCACCCGTGATGGACGAACAACAACAACCACCCAACAACCATTGTGTATTCTATTCTCTATTAATTACCATCCAACAATCATTGTGTATTGTATTCACTCTAAAGCATCCAACAATCACTGTTTATCATATTCACTCTAAACCACCCAACAATAACTATTATATTACATGCTAACCACCCAACAATCACTGTATTATATTCCATGCTAACCACCCAACAACCACTGTATTATATTCCATGCTAACCACCCAACAATCACTGTATTATATTCCATGCTAACCACCCAACAATCACTGTATTACATTCCATGCTAACCACCCAACAATCATTTCTGACATGGAATCCACCGTGAAAGAGAAAATGGTGAAAGATCATGTAACAAATAAACGTGAAACCTAGAGGCTGACTTAACGAAACTGGAAGCGGTATGTAAGGAGGCAGAAAGGTGTGCCCAAGATATTAAATGCCGTAGAGCCAAAGCGGGCAATCTACGCCCTTTTGTGATTTTAAAGAGGGGAAGAGAAGGGGGGGGGGGGGGGAAAAATATATTTTAGAAACTGTATGAATGCAAATATTATCACCTCAGCTTGAGTAACATCAACCTTGAATGTTTGTTTTTATGTAGGAAACGGCGAAGCAGTTGTCGCAACATCAGCCCTCGGAAATCACAACAAAATCATAGGTCTCAATACATAAACACACACCCAACTTAAGAACCCCAGCTGTTGCAAAAAAAACACACGACGCCTTCTGACTACATACCCTGATCGGAACACCACAGGGAATAAATGACTGGAATCACGTGATTAAATGAGTGTAATCACGTGATAAGAGGCACCGAAGATAGTCATGTGATAAGAGCTACCAGAAATAATCGTGTGACAGGAGGTGCTGGAGATAATCACGTGAAAGGATGAATCTGAGCCAATCACGGACGACAGTTACTGTTAATTAGGCGTAACGAGAAAAGAATGATCAGAAAGAGAGAGATAGATGGAAAGCGACAGAGGCAGCGAGAAGTACGGGAAAAGGGGAAGAACAAAACTGGGGTAACAAAGTACAAGTATGGTACGAAAAGATGACAAATTAATGAAGAAAGAGAGAGAGAGAAGAGATATAGTGATATGAGAGAGTAGAGAGACGATTGAGTGATTGAGAGAGAGAGAGCGAGTGAGAGGAGGAGAGATCGAGTTGAGAGCGAGAGGTGATGGAGAGAGAGAGAAGAAGAAATCAAGGAGACGGAGAGAGGGAGGGGAAGAGAGATAGAGAGATGGGGGAGGGGCAAAGAAAGCAAAAAATGTAGAACCAAAGTTATAACTTTTACATAGCACATTGCCGTTAAATTCAAACACATTTCGCTCGAACTCTCGCAAAATTTGACTGAACTCATCGACACATCCTTCTTCTTCGTTGTCTGCTCTCTGGCTTCTCTCGTCACAATACAGTTTCTCTTGGCAGTCCGTCTCAGGCTTCTCTCGTCACAATACAGTTTCTCTTGGCAGCCCGTCTCAGGCTTCTCTCGTCACAATACAGTTTCTCCATAAACTGGCTTGGAGAAGGTCACGCTGCCAACCTGTTCCTCTCGTGAAGCCGACAGTTTTGGAGTAAGTGCTCGACTGTTTTGTTTAACCGCCCCACACGGACAAATATCGGTTTGTCCGATTTTCAATTTCTTGTACAGATGGTTCCTGAATCTGCAATGGCTGGTTCTTAGTCTGAAAATTATCACTTGGTCTCTTCTCGGTAATGTATAGTATGGTTCTGCAGTATTGGACTATTAATACAAAATTAAGTAAAATTAATGCATGAATGACACCATCCAATACCATAATTCCCGCCGTAAGTACATCGGTCGGTCGGTCACATCATGCACACCGTCATTTGTGCACTTTTCTATTTTCGAGAGAGTACATTTACTTTCAACCACGGCTAAGGGGGTGCAACTGTGGTTGAAAGTTAGACAATAATTGTATTGTTTCCCTTATATGTACTTTCCCGAAAATAAAAAAAAATGCGCAAATGACGGTGTGCATGAACAGTTTGATTATGGAAAGAAGCAAACTATTGATAAACAGTACATGAACTGGAGACAGGAAGGTGAAGATATGCAGATTAAATCAACAGACAATCAAGATACTCTTCTGTCCAGTTTCATTCGGGAAACGGATTTAACTCATCATTTTTCTTAAAAATAACCTTAAAATGTAAGTTTTTGATTGTTTCTTCAAGACAAAATTTTAATTTAAAGTATTGCAGACTTATTATTATGGATCACAATGATTTAATGCAATTAAACACCTGTCAATTTTGACGGGTTATTGCTAGTTACACCATAAAAACAAACAATGTGGGGAAAAGATGAATAGCGAAAATGTGCAAAGAGGGATAATTAAAAAGAAATAAAATAAAATAAAACCAAGCAAACATAACAAACGGGAAAGCAAGAAAGGATAAACCAGACCACTCGATTAAAGTTGTCCTCCAGACTTCAACTACTAAAGACATCAATCATTGCGCAGACTGACACTAATAATGCACAGAAGGTGCCAGCCTCTTTTTGAAGATCCAAAACAGATGCTGACTGGGTCATCTTTGTCTTCACCAGATCAACAAACAAAGTGGTTCCTGAGGAAGTGAGATAGATAGATAGATAGATAGATAGATAGATAGATAGAGAGAGAGAGAGAGAGAGAGAGAGAGAGAGAGAGAGAGAGAGAGAGAGAGAGAGAGAGAGAGAGAGAGAGAGAGAGAGAGAGAGAGAGAGGAGAGAGAGAGAGAGAGAGAGAGAGAGAGAGAGAGAGAGAGAGAGAGAGAGAGAGAGAGAGAGACGGGCCACGAGAAAATATCGAAAGAAACCAGAAAATAATTACATCGCAGTAAACTTTCACATCACAATTAGGAGAAAATTCAACGCTACGAGTTCGGAAAAGGGGAGATGGGGGGACAGAATCAATCAGACAGACAGAAGACATAACTGGCTTACAGGCAGATGCAGCACAGGAAACGAAAACTGTCCGAAAATTCTAAGCACTACATCCCACGTTCTCTTCTTCTTCCTCCCCCCCCCCCCCCCCCCCACCACCACCACATCGAGACACCCACCATATGCCATTCTGCCACATGACAAGAACCCGTGCCTATATCCCGACCCACCAGTTCCTGTTTACCAAAGTAACTGAGAAAGTTGAACAATCTCAACTATTTCTATCCTATAAACCGCCATATTTTAATCACAGCAGTTGTTTGTTTTCTCTTACAAGTTTATTTTGTCTTTCAACGGCTGGAGAAGGTGTTTAGTCTCTGGGTGCTAAACAAACAAATAGAGATAAGTGAGAAGTTCATTCTGTGCTCTCAATTTGGGATGAGTATACTTCTTTTGCCACAGATAGATGGACGCATAGGTAGACAAGCAGACAGACGGGCAGGCAGGTAGACAGACAGATGGATAGACCGAAGGACGGGCGTACAGGCAGGCAGACAGATACAGATAGATAGATAGATAGATAGATAGATAGATAGATAGATAGATAGATAGATAGATAGATAGATAGATAGATAGATAGATAGATAGATAGATAGATAGATAGATAGATAGATAGATAGATAGATAGATAGATAGATAGATAGAGGTAAACGAAAGGTAATACTAGGCAAATAAACAACAATGCAATCGGAAGCGTTTCCAGATTCCAAAAACAAATCTCAATAAAGGAAAATAATCCAAACCATCTTCGCTGGTTCTACATCGGCAAACACTTATCGATAACTTTAATAATGAAGACATGACATGCAGAGTTCTTCATGAAGGACAACTTACAGAACCGTTTAGGATTAGAACGGGAGTGAGACAGGGATGCCTCTTGTCTCCATTTCTTTTCTTACTAGCAATAGATTGGGTCATGAAAACTTCGACATCACACAACAGAAATGGAATCCAGTGGAATCTGACTAAACAGCTTGATGATCTGGATTTTGCAGATGACTTGGCTCTTCTGTCCCATAACCATAATCAGATGCAAGAGAAAATGAAAATTCTCGATGAGAGGTCACAACAAGTGGGCCTGAAAATACACAGGGAAAAGACAAAGATTATGAGAATAAATGCAAGAAATGATAACAAGGTTGAACTTGAAGAAACACCACTAAAAGATGTAGAATCGTACACATATCTTGGAAGTAATATAGACAAAGTTGGAGGGACAGACAGTGATATCAAAATAAGAATACAAAAAGCAAGAGGAGCTTTCATTGCATTGGGAAACATATGGAGAACAAGAGAAATCAAGTCCAACACGAAAGTAAGAATCTTCAACTCAAATGTCAAGTCAATCCTATTGTATGGCTCTGAGACACGGAGAACAATAAAAACAACAACCAAAAAGCTACAGACTTTTATAAACGGGTGCTTGCGTAAAATAGAAGGACTGAAGTGGTATGACAAAGTCACAAATGTGGAATTGATGACAAGAACCAGACAAGTACCAGTGGAACAAGAGTTGAGAAGAAGACGCTGGCGATGGATAGGACACACATTTAGGAAACCTGTTGATAGCATTACAAGGCAGTCCTTGTTCTGGAATCCCCAGGGAAATACAGGCAGAGGTAGACCAAAAAAACACATGGAGAAGAGAACTGGAAACAGAGGTAAAAATGATGAGGAAAACATGGAAAGAACTTGAGCGGATGGCACAGGACAGGAAGACTTGGCATGTGTTTGTTGAAGGCCTATGCTCCTTGGGGAGCTAAAGAGAATTGATTGATTGATTGAAACTTGCCCAAAGAAACCTTCCATTTTCAGAGTATTTCTGAGACCTGTAGTAAGAAAATAAATTTGACTTTGCACAGATGGCACAGGTCGGGAAGCCTTGGCGTGCGTTGACAGATAATGAATGAACTACAGCATGGGGTAGAAGCACCGTATATTTTCTCCACATGAATTCCATTTATCAATTGATTTTAGATTAAAACGCTTTTTTTTTTAAAAACCAACACTAAATCGTGTAGTTTCCAGGGGTCTTTGTAGAGATGTGGAGTCGGTCGTTTTTTTAGTGGAGAGGGAATCGGTAAACAATGCCCGAAATCCGACTCAGAATTTTATATGCGACACAAATAAATCCATACACATTCAAGAGTCTGAATTCCGGAACAAATAAGCAAAAAGTGCGGGCCCGAACATTACCTGCTAACTGACAGACACCAAGGAAAGACATACATTAGCTGACAACAACGCAGGCGCAGTAACTGTCCACTAAACGACAACACAGAACGTAGGCCTTATCTAGTAACATCTCCCTTCCGTTATCAAGTGACCGAACTTCCTCGAAGACCTACATTCACCAAAGTCTGCTGCAGACAAAGTAGCTAACCCAAAAGAAAGAATTCTAAACTAATTCAGTTAAGACTAATAGACCGTACCCACACTAATTTAAAAAGTAATCGATAAACATCAGTATCACGTGATTGACTCAGTATTTTTCAACTAAAGCGATTCTTCATAATACTGATATTCACAAGAAAACTCCAAGAATTAAAGCACTAAACTAGTGTAACAGCCCGCCATAAGACGGGAATTAAATTCAAAAGCACCAATACCTAACGGCAATTTTACTTATTCAAAAGTATTTTTAAAAATCACTGTGCATCACCACAGCACACGAACTACGTAGCAGCAGCGACGATCCCAATGTGTGTATACGGGATCACACATTCTATAAATATTTTTGTGCACACCGTCATTAGCGCATTCTTCTTTGTCGAGTGTTACTATTTTCGGGAGAGTACATATAAGGGAAACAATACAATTAATGTCTAAC
Source organism: Oreohelix idahoensis (assembly GCA_024509875.1). Classification (NCBI taxonomy): domain Eukaryota; kingdom Metazoa; phylum Mollusca; class Gastropoda; order Stylommatophora; family Oreohelicidae; genus Oreohelix; species Oreohelix idahoensis. The sequence goes on along the minus strand of JAMPIV010006562.1, from coordinate 329,344 downwards.
TTTACAGAAACAAATGGAATGTAGAACATCCAGGGCACACACAGAATGATGCTTACTACCAGCTCCACAGAAGAGAACAAGTGGTAATCTTCAGACTCCGCACTGGCCACAACAGATTGAGATACCATCTATTCAACAAGCTAAAGATAGGAACTACCGATCAGTGTAACTGTGGCACTGATAAAATGACTGCTGAACATCTGCTTCAAAGTTGCCCCTTATATGTGGTACAGAGAAAGTGCATATGGCCGACGCCAGCTCCTTTCGTGGAAAAGCTTTACGGGGATTCAAATAGCCTCAAACTGACTACTGCTTTCTTTGAGAACATTCAAGTGGACGTCTGAGAGTGTACGAAGAAGAAGAAGAAGAAGTCTAACTTTCACCCAAAGTTGCATCCCTTAGCGTTAGTGACAGAAAAAGCTGGGATTTTATATACTGTATATTGATAAATCCCGACGCAGTTTCTATGGGTCTCTGAAAAGGCAAAGACAGAATAGAAATACTACACACTCAGGCGTGTCGCACAAGGCAGTTACTATGAGGTTGGGCATACGGCTGGCAACCTCATCATGTAAAATAAAATGCAACAGAAACCACCGCTGCAAGAACATGATTGCGACTGCTTAGTGCAGGCTTCCTGTATGGGGACCAGCTGAAGTTATGGCTCCATGCTCCGTCAGGTGCTCGAAGAAAAACGATGAAGATGATGATTATGATGATGATGATGATGATGAAGATAATGAAGATGATGATGATGAAGATAATGAAGATGATGAAGATGATGCTGATGAAGATAATGATGGTGATGATGATGAAGGTAATGATGATAATGATGAAGATAAAGTTGATGATGATGAAGATGATGAAATGACGAAGATAATGACGATGATGATGAAGATGATGACGATAAAGATGATGATGAAGATGATGAAAATGGTGATGATGATACTAAATAAAGCCTGATGTAGTTCCCGGGGGTCTATGAACACACAAAGAAAGAATAGGCCTACCGGCACCTCAGGCATGTCGTACAAGCGCAATGTAAAAAATGATGATGTTCTGATGATGATGAAGATACGAAATAAAACGACCAAACTCGTGTGAACCCGCGCAATCATGTTACCAGTTCACGTTTATCCAAACAGCAGCCATAAGCTAACGTGTCTGAGTATAGCAGACTCTTAACGACTTTTACCGCGTATGTATTCAATCTTACACAAACGGAACACTGAAAAAAACACTTCAAAATGAAAGCGTAAGTTAAACATCCCAGATGATTGAAAAACATACCCGATGATTGAAAAATCACTTGCTATTTTACAAACTTTTATTTCGTTACGCATTATCCAACTAATTTATACGAAACAAACGTCAAATAAAGACAATTAAATGTCATTTTATTCCACTAAATGCGATGTCACAATAATATTATAGCTAAAAGTGAGTTCAGGACGGTTCACCATATGACATCATAACGTGCAGCGTTTTTGTTTGCTGTCTATTGTGACGTCGTTGGCTATTTTAGATTTTATTGGAATTTTTTTTTTTTTTTTTTTTTTGATGTTTCTCGACCAAAAACAGAAGTAAAAAATAAAACTTGTTAGTTAAACGACAACTACTAATTCTTGTTTTGGCATTAGTAAAAAAAAAAGTAAATAAATATATATTCATTACATAAAAGTGAATATAAAATGTAAAAAAAAAAAAAAATAGAAAATGACTTTACAATCAACCTATATATCTGATCAATGTAATTACTGTCACCACAGGGGGAAAAAAACACTATCTCAAAGGAAGTCATCTCCGCGAAGACCTACACAACAGTTATTTAATGCGCGTCCAAGAACCGTTTCACGTGTTACATCCACAGCCAGGCTCCCAGCATCCCTGGCACTCTGGGTACTTCCAACTAGTCGACTTAATTTACACGTGCATGGCACGAGTATCAAACTCTGCGCGCCTGCGTCCTCCGGCTACAAATTTCAAGCCCGCCCCGCCCAGATGACGTCCTTTTTCTTCCCTCGTCCTGTCCTCTCGTTATTCCTTCTTTTCCTCATTAAAATAGCCACGCCTGCCAGAGATAATACTCAAGGCCAAAATGAAGATACAATGAGAAAAAGTGTGTCAATCAAAGAGGGATAGAAGAAAGGCGTTGAAGTTAGGAAGATGACATGAAGGAGAGAGAAGAAAGGCGGTGAAGTTAGGAAGGTGACATGAGGAAAAGAGAAGAAAGCCGGTGAAGTTAGACAGGAAGGTGACATAAGGGAGGGAGAAGAAGGACGGTGAAGATAGACAGAAAGATGACATGAGGGATAAAGAAGAAATACAATGTAGAAAGGATTAAATTATAAATGTTTAAATCAGGGAGAGAGATGAAGGACGGTGACGATAGATAGAGAGGTGACACGAGGAACAGAGAGAGAGAGAGAGAGAGAGAGAGAGAGAGAGAGAGAATGATGGTGAAGACAGATAGAAAGATGACACAAGAGAGAAGAAAAGATGACATGAAAGAAAGAAGAAAGGCGGTGAAGATAGACAGGAAGGCGACAAAGGGGAGAGAGAAGAAAGTATAGACAGGACGAAGGCAATATTGTTAAATCTCGGCAGCATAAAGAAAACGTAGACAACTAACATGAGAAAAAAAAAAAACTATGCCGAATAACTAGCTTTTCTAAAAGAGGATCGTCATTATCATATTAGTTCCATGAGGAGCATACGCCCGTGTAGTCCGTGGGGGTCTCTGGTGAATAGGACTACTACTCCCTCATGCATGTCGTACAAGGCGACTACTACTGGACTATGCATGAGGCTGGCAACCTCATCATCTAAAACACATTGCTACAGAAACTACCGCTGCACGAGCATGTGAACGCTAGGCACAGGCTTCCTGCGAGAAGGACCCGGCTGTGGTGATGGCTTCATACTTCATAATGAGGGCAGTAGCGTATTCTCTATGTGTGCTGTGCGTGCTGCGCACACCTATGCCCGAAGGAAAATAAAAATTTAATTTATTATTCTTTTGAAATATTTCTCTTCTAAAGTTCTGCTTTCGGACCGCATGCATCAGGATAACGGATTTTCCCGCATAGAATCTACGAGTACATCTAGTTTCAGTTTCCCAGACGCGTTTTATAGTGCAGTTTTTATTGGTTGGTTACAATCGCCCGAAGTTTCTCGGGTAATTCCGTCACAATGCGTGCGGTACCTTTCGGATTCACGTCTGAAGATTAATTTTGTATGGATCGGGGTCATGGCCAGATACGTCAATACAATACGAACATGCGTGCGGTGGCCTTGCAGCTCTCGAGTTGTAAAAATCGGCTGTGTCCGTCGAGTGTTTTTTTGTGATTAATTTTTGTTAGTTGCCGGGAATGCAGATTATTACAGTGACAGTGAGTTTCAAGTTGTAAGTTAATTAGTATTTCGGAGATAATTGACATATACCCCTAATAACTATCGTTGCGTAATTGAATATAGTTGGTTTTTAAATTAAGAGGGGAAGAAGTTAAATAGTAGGCGTACATATTCATTTTAAGTAGCAGCACGCCTAGCTCGCATTACCAGGATACGCCACTGAATGAGGGACAATAAAAATATGATGACGATCGAGTATTGAGCATAATTATGTCCGGGCAGTGGTGGTTTCTATAGCAACTTCTTTTACGGTATGGTACGGCCTGTCCCATACACAACTTTGTACTAGCCGTCTCACACGAAATGTCTAAAGAAGCCGGAGTGCTATTCATTGTTTATCTGATCAGAACCCGGAGAAAAAAAAAGCGTGACTGAAGACCTGAAGAATGTTACGTAGTAGAAATCAGTTACGTATTTTTTTTTCTTAAAAAAAAAAAACGCATAAAAATGAAAGAAACTAAGAAAGAAAAGAAATAAAGAAAGAAAAGAAAGAATGAAAGAAAGGATGAAAGAAATAAAAGGAAGAGAGAAAGAAAGGAAAAAAAGAGAGAAAAAAGGAAAAAAAGAAAGGAAGGAAGAAAGGAAGAAATAAAAAAGGAAGAAATAAAAAAGGAAGAAATAAAAAAGAAAGAACAGACAAGAAAGAAAGAAAAGAAAGAAAATAAAGCAAGGATGAAAGAAAGAAAACAAAGGATGGAAGAAAGAAAGGAAAAACAGGACAGACAGAGAGACAGACCAACTGACTGACCTGATATGAAAGAAAAGTGGCAGAGGAATACGATCCACATAAACCATGTTTTAGAGAACAAAACACAAAAAAAAAAAAATTTGCACATGCCTCTCGCCGCACGTGATTTTTCAATTTCCTTGTGAACTTTCTCCCTTAGGACCAGCAATCACCCGAACAGCTTCCCCCCAGGGTCTCCCCGCCAAGTGATCACACACAAACAAATGACATGTACCTCCGCTCTAATGACATCCCCAATCCACTTGACATCAGAGCTGTTTTTAGTATGTTTATTTTCTCTTTGTTTGTTTGTTTTGTGTAACTACATTTTTGTCAGCAGTTAACTATTAGCAGCACTTGCACATTCAACCCACGCCTGTGCTACAGAAGCACAGCATGAATAAGGAAGAAATGTGGAAACTTGTAACCCGCTACAAATTAGCAAGTTTCGTTTTTCTTTGTCTTTCAGTGTTATTTTAAAGGAGGTAGTTTCAGCTGTTCCTCTTACTGCTGTGATTCTAATTTTCTCCCTTTTCCGTGCAGTGAAATAAACAGCCCGACAGGGTTACAAACCTTTCAACAACAGGATGTATCTATCCCAAGAGGAAGATCTCTGAAAACATGGATCGACAGTGAGGCCGAATTACATAAAAGACACATTAACCATCACATGAACTACAGAAAACGTTCTCGATCGCGTTCTACGAGCATTGGCAGACGTGGAAGACGTCAATCATCATTATAATTTTATTACGATGCAGTTACCATAATTCCTTCTCGTGCAGCTTTCTCTTCTCACTTTAACAGCAGTTTGCTTTTAAGGACCATATTCATTGCACTCCATCAGTGCTCCGATCTCCTCCCTTAAATCAGACAAGGAGACCTCGGCACAGTGCACGAATTACGTTGCACCGGCGAGGATCCCAGTGTGTGTAAACAGGAATCACACATTCTAAAAATATTTTTGTGGCGAGTAGGTTTTTTTTTCTTCTATTTTTGTAAGTTTTGCCAGGGCAGCGGCCATATTGCCTATTCTTTACGATTTCCAACTGCCGAGGGATTTTTAACGTGTGCAACTTGCATACGGGACCTCCTTTTTTTTTTCGTCCTTATCCGAGAAGGCTAGGTACCCGATCTCAATACCCAGGGAGATCATGGAGAAGTATGACATCATTTTGACTCACTGGTTCTGAAAAAAAAAAAAAAACTTCCATCAAATGAGTTAGCTTGTATCAAAAATAAAAATCGTCATAAAGTCATCGATGCTAACTGCAAACCTCACTTAGTCATTGATTTAACTTTTTACTGTAATTTGGGGGGGGGGGGGGGTGTAAAAAATACGTCAAAACAAGAGATATTACTTCTACCTGAAAAAAAATATTCCACGCTGAACAAGTAACGGTCGCAAGTCTTAAAACGTTAGACATCTTTAAATAATTTTCCAATTGTCATGAAAATGTAATGTCCAAGACCAGGGGCATGGCGAGAGAGGGAAGAGGTTAAGACATCAGGGTATATGAGAAATGAAACACCGAGAAACATGTCGAATAAAGCAATACAACAGTGCAAAATAACACTGGTGTCGCTGTTTGTGTGTGTTGACAACAGTGCCTCGTTCACTTTGAACAATTTGAAATGTTGCTGTACGCCTATATGGAAAGTGAACACATAGCCCCTGATAAGCCCTGTAATTACTCAAACAGACAGCGCCTTACGTGCCTCGTAATTACCCAAGCACACACCGCCTTCCGCGCCTCATAATTACGCAGACAAACAGCGTCTTACACGCCTCATAAATACTCTAACAAACAGCACCTCCCAAGCTTCGCAATTACTCAAACAAACAACGCTGATACGCGCCTCATAAATACTCTAAGCAGCACCTCACGAGCCTCACAATTACTCAAACAAACACGAGCCTCACAAGTACTCAAACAAACAGCGCTTTTACGCGCCTCATAAATACTCTAAAAAATAACTGCAATACGCAACGGCGAAAAACCTTTTCAGCTTTATCAACCTTTACACAGGGCGACAATCCAGGACATGTTTCCAGCGTAAAGGAATGGAATTTCCCAGAGCTGACCTTCTCTCTGGAAGGTAACACGCTTTCTGCGCGTTCCTTGCACAATTTTATTTGATTCTCCGCATAGTTTATCTTAGACAAGAAAACAGCCACACGCATGATCCAAACTGTGAGTCCTAGTCGTGAAAAAAAAAAAAATATACGAGAAAATTACCAAGTGTTGACGTAATCTTCGCGGACGTTGAAGTATAAATTTGCAACTAAAACGTTACGCTGCACCCATCATTTGCGACTCTTTAACCTATGTATACAACCAATGTATTTCACACAACTACTTCCCTACAGCATTTAAAACTGCCAAAGTGTATCCTCTCTATAAATCTGGCTCACATAGCGCGATCCCAACAGTTACAGACCAATATCCATTCTATCATCTATATCAAAACCACTAGAGAAACACATTTACAACACCACACTTCAACACTTAACAGCAAACAAACTGCTCATTGAGAGCCAGTCAGGTTTCAGACCCAAACATTCCTGTCACACAGCGCTCACCAAAATGGCAGACAACTGGCTGTCGAACAGAAATGATGGAAAATTATGTGGTGCTGTTTTTGTCGACTTCAAGAAAGCATCTGACATGATTGACCACACTATCTTGGTTCAAAAGTTAGAAACCCTCAGAATAGGTCCTAATTCACTAAACATCATCAAATCATTCCTGGGAGATCGACAACAGTTAGTGCTCCACAACAACTCGACATCAGATTTCTCGAAGATAGATACAGGAGTACCGCAGGGTTCTATTCTTAGACCCCTACTTTTCGCAATGTTCATCAACGGCCTGCCACTACATCTAAAATATTCAACATGTGACCTCTTTGCTGATCATTGTACTATCTACACTAGTGACACTGACTGCGCGGCACTTGAAATGACTCTCCAAAGCGATGTAGACAATATAACAAAATGGAGTAATATGAACACAGGAAAAACAAAATCTATGTTGATTAGCACCAGACAGAAACTTCTAAACTTCACCAAAAGATCGCTACAGCTACATGCGGAGTCAATACGCATTGATCATGTAACAGAACACAAAGTTCTAGGCTTGACGATTGACCAGCACTTGACGTGGACCTCCCACGTACGGAATTGAACGAAACCCTTAGCTCAACAGACACACGTTGCTTCAGACCTAAGGATCTTTTATATTTGGACATGCGCCCTAATATAACCGACTAGGTTGAACGGGACGCGCTTCGCCAAAACGAGGCAAAAGTTTTACATTAAAAAAAAAAAAAAAGCTGACCAAAATAAAACACTTCTTAGACGCAGACACTAGACTATTGTTTTCCACCTCACATATACAGACACATCTAGATTACTGCTCCCACCTCAAAGAGACTGCACTCCCTGCATAAGAGAGCAGTACGTCTGATTACCGATAATCGCACGATACTACACGCAAGGACACGAAAAGAACCCAAAATACTGTCCCTAAAAAAACGTCTCCTCTACAACAAAGCCAAGCTGACGCACGCAATTCTATCAGAAGAGAGGGACTACAATTACATCAGTTACGTCTGCCCAAAACTAGGATCGACCTGTTCAAAAAGAGTCTAGCCTACTCTGGAGCCTACTTGTGGAACAACCTTCCACACCACATAACAAACCAACATACACAATACTCATTCAACAAAGCACTATTTAAACACTTGATCAACACCGATTATCTACCCCCATAGAAGCAGCCATTGTCAGTCCACATTTTATCTATATGTCAACCTTTGTCGTTAGAAATTCTAATCCACATATATAAATTATCAGGAAAATGTAAAGCCTAACACATAAATTCAATAAACGGAAAGAAGAATGGTAAAGAACAGCGCTGTCACAATGACTGTACTCGAAATCCCCCTTGTTTTCTACTTCGTCTGCAAATTGTAACGCTTCACGTTGATAGTAAAAGCCTACTGCTTCAATACCCGCTTTCTACGATAAAACGTGTACTGCCTTTCTAAGAAAAACCTTGAGATACGCAATCTGACCTAGATTTAAAATTCCATTCATGTCATTTTATACACTACGTTACAAAAAAAACGAAAGACAGATGGACTAAAGGATAGAGAGAAGGGAGGGCTGAAAGCAGGGACGCATGCAACACTAAACACGCGTCTCGCGATACACAATTACTACCATCACGCGTGTAAGGCCACAAGCACTAGCTTTTTTCAAATCGACAGTGATAAAAAACACTACCCATACCAGAGTTAGGTTTTAAAATCCTGAAAAATTCTTGTTAGGAAATATGACATTATACTGGTTTACGTTTGAAAACATGACAGTACCCAGACACCCTAAAGTTTGGAAGTGAGGAGGTGGTAACAGCACGACTATCCTAGAAGAAAATGCATATTGGCTCCATTAAATATATATATTTGGGTTCCTTAGGACTTGCTGACAAATAATATGTTGAGTGTTACGCAAATAGTCTAGGAATTGACAAATTATAGCCAAAAGAAAATAGTGAGGGTGTCAGACAACACCAAAATCAGAATCGCTCAATGGCAGATTTTCACCCCACCATTGTACGGAAAATGGGTCTCCATGTTAAATCCGATTTGATTGGAGCGCAATAAATGTAAGGCTAAACACGATTAGTCGGGCTATAAATACTATCTTTTGTTGTCAGGGGAAACGGGAGTAGGAGTACTTTTTTTCAAACGATTGGGTAAACATGGCACGATTGGTTAGACCCGCGAATATAGTCAATCAGAGGCGTCAGGTCACCACCACATATTCAAATAAACTTACTACAGAACCAGTGCGTTGAGCACCAGTGCATATTTTTCTAAATAAAAGCCTGGGACATCGGCAGATCGAAATTGTGCTATATTCATTGCCAGTCAACGTAATTCTGTGTTATTTCCATGAATTGTGGTAAGCTTGAAATATTTGACATCTTTTTAATGAAAATTGAATGTAAATTGATAATTTATGTCTGTATATATATGTGGGTCAGTAGCGAACATGAGGCAAGGCCTATATAATGCTCCAACCTGAACAGAAGGTGTCGGAGGAAAGTAAAACTACATGGAATTGCCAAACAGTACACTGACACCTATCTTATCGACTAGAAAGAAATAATGCTGGAATTGCAGAGGCATGGTAACCATTAGGGAGGAATATACTGGTGTAGATTATTTCAGATGAAGCTGACAGTTGGCCTACCGCTCTGAACTCAGTGTTTGTTATGTAATGTGTTCAATCTGTAAATGGATTATAAACTAGTTATGAAGTAGGAGGTACAACCTTCTTGTTTCAGGGACCGTGGTCCTAAAGCTATTGAGCAGCACCTGGTCGGAGCTTCGCTGAACCTAGAGGCTGACAGCATACTCCTGGGTCCAGATAGTGACCAGTGAGGTGTCTCCAGAACACAGGGAGGCTATCGAGCAGAGGAGTCTTTTCCTGCCGCCATCACGAAAGATAAGCCAATGTGGCCAGTGGAGCTCAACATTATGCCCCCCCTCAAAATCTGACTTTATAATAAACCAGAGGGAAAATACAGTGTTTAAATTTATAGGAACTGTGAACTTTTCCCCATACCATTTACAAGATAAACAAACACTTGAAGTCATGATGACAAATAACAACATAGCTTGAAAAAACAAAACCAGTATTACCTCATATTACTACTACACAACTGACACACATATGATAATCTCAATAAAATATGTCACTACAAAGTTCATATTGATAAATCCTGTACATATAAATTGTAATTAAAATTGATTGTGATTCCTGGTTCATTTTGTAAGTGAATCAGGACATAAATATTAATGAAAGTACTTAATACATATTGATATTTGAAAATTTACCAGTGACTCATTTAAGATAGTCTTATAGAATGTTACATGGGTGTGAGTGTCACAGTGTTGTCAAGTGTGGTGGAATAAAGTAAATTGTTTATCTGTCTGTTGTTGTTGTGACTTACACTTCATCATATACATACCCTAGACATTTAACGTAGTCATCACAATATTCCAGAATAATTCTGACTGAGGCATAATGTGGTAGCAAGTAAGGTTATCTGTAAAACACTACACCTATTAGATACCTTCACAGCTGATCTCAGTCAGTACACTAAGTCCCCTATAAATATTTATAACATCCCACTTTACTACAACCTTTATTTTCCTCTTCCGCTCGTTATTGTCTATGTGAAAAACTTGTTTTATATCCACGTGGTATTGCTATATAATGTAATGTATGTGAGAATGTACCTGCATAGCACTGAACGTTTGAAATATGTAATTGTATTTTGTTTGCTTAAATGTGATGCTGTGTATGAGAATGAGCAGATATTCATTTTTACAGCTCGAAGATGTGTCCTGCTACAGAAGTGCGTAAGAAATTATTATTATTATTTCATTTTCCCTCAATAATGTACAGATATAAGCGAGAATATGTTTATGTAATTTGTGTATTGATGTTTAATGACACATTCAAAAATGCAGATTAATTGCTGATGAACACATGAGTGAGTGTCGGGATACAGAATGAAAGATAAAGGGCTGGATGATCGGACAGACCTGGGTCCCCAATTCTTTACCCTTTTAAATAAAGTTATGTCCATCTATCTCTCCTACTGATTCTGCTCTTGGGTTAAGGAGGGCAAAGAAATAACACCAAGTCTCACCTCCTTCAATAGCAGACTGTCAAATACTTCATGAGTTCTGATATCATGCCACCTAATCTGATTATGCTTGAAATCATAATTTACTGTAGGTTTTTTTTTAATTTTACTGGAATTTTATTTAATTTGCTGATAATGTTTGCTAAATCATAGTCTCCAAATCCACTTAACAATACTTAATTTTGATTATGACTGCATACTGTAAACGTACGCTGTTATATTACCTTTATAATGTTGCATGCCTGCATATTAATGCTTAAAGTAACATGTGGGAATGAAAGGATATAATATGCAAGATAAATGAGAGTGGAAGGGCAGAATGTTAGACCTCCAGGGCCCAGAGTGCGCGCCCAATCTTCTGGACCAGAGCCAGGAAGAAACAGCCTGGCGCTTCGAAAGGGGAACGACTAAAGTTTGTAATTAACAATACTTCTAATTTTGATTATGACTGCATTGTAAACGTACGTGTTTTATTACCTTTATAATGGCATGCCTTACGTTAATGCTTAAAAGTAACATTGGGAATATATATTCAGAATGTTAGACGCAAATTTCTTTTCGTTTGTTCGTTCGTTCGTGTTTTAGCGGGTTACGTGCTTTTTTATATATATCAGCGCATCTTTTGTCTACTCTCGAGCTTTGTTTGAAGAAGTGCCCTTTTAAGGATATTCCCAGAACGTTCGTTAACTCGTGACATACAACCGCATCACGTGAGCTGCTGTCTTTGGATGTTTTAGCAGGTCTTCCAATGGGCACCATAAATCGTCTAATGATGTTCCGCACACTTTAATGTATACGGTGGATTCATGTACGATAATTCTATTGACCATTCAGCGTCTTGTCTTCATGAAGTGGGATGTTATAAATACTTATAGGGAACTTAGTGTACTGACTGAGATCAGCTGTGAAGGTATCTATATCTATTAAGAGTATTGTATTATAGATAACCTTACTTGCTACCACATATCTATATATCTCAGTCAGAATTATTCTGGAATAGTGTGATGCTACGTTATGTGTCTAGGGTATGTGTATGATGAAGTGTAAGTCACAACAACAGACAGATAAACAATTTAATTTAATCCACTACTCTTGACAACACTGTGACACTCACATACATATAACACTCTACAAAGATATCTTAAAAGAGTCACTGATAAACTTTCGAATAACAATATGTATTCATTACTGGCATGAATGAATATGTGTCCTGATTCAACTACAAGGGAACCAGGAAGCACAATCAATTTAAATTACAAGTTATGTACAGAATGTATTTAATATGAATATTGTAGTGACATATATTATTACAAATGTTCTATGTGTGTCAGTTGTGTAGTAGTAAAATGAGGTAATACTGGTTTTGTTTTGTTCAAGCTCTGTTGGTATTTGTCATCATGACTTCAATAGTTTGTCTTTAGGGACCAGTATTGGAGATGTTCACAGTTCCTGATTTTAAGACAAGTAAATTCCCCTCTTAATGTTAATTTTAAAAAGTCAGTTCAAGATGAGGGGACATAATGTTGAGCTCAGCTGGCCAATTCGCTTATCTGGCGTGATGGCGGCAGGAAAGGACTCCTCTGCTCGAATTCTCCTCTGGGTTCAGGAGACACCTCACTGATAGCTAAAAAAGACCAAGGAGTATGCTGTCCGACTCAGGATTCAGCAAAGCTCTGACTAGGTGCTGCTCAGTACCATCAAGACCACTGTCCCACAATTCATACGAATAACACAGATACGTTGATTAGCAATGAATTCTGGCACAAACTGGCACAAATTTCCATCTGCCTATGTTCCAGGCTTTTATTGAGCAAAATATATGCTGGCTTCAACGCACTGATGCTTTATCAAGCTATTTTAAACAAGTGGTTTCGAACTAACGCTCCCAAGTGTGTATATCAGCGAGTCTGACCAATGAGCCCCGTTTCGACAAGTGTTTGAAAAAATGTTACCTTTCCCCGTTTCCCCTAACAACCAAGATAGTATTTATAGCCCGACCAATCGTGGTTAGGCTTTCATTTGTTGCGCTCCAATCAATTTGGAGTTTACATGGTAGGCTATTTCTGTAACGTAAATTTTTTTCAAACACGTTAAAAAAAAATCTTATGAGCAGAAATGATTTTATGCTGTCAGGCACCCCCAATATTTTATTTTGGGTATAATTTATTAATTCCTGGACTATTTGCGTAACGTTTTACATATTATTTGTCAGCAAGCCCTAAGGAACCCAAAAATACAAATTTAAAGGAGCTACGTGGCTGCGTTCAAAATATGCAATTTCTTTTACCTCCTGTTTCGAAGATGTTCTGTCTGGGTACTGTTATGTTCTCAACCGTAAACCCATCTAATGTTATCTTTTCTAATAAGAGTTTTTTATGATTTATAAACCTAACTCTGGGAAAGGGTAGTGTATTTTATCACTGTCCGTCTGAAAAAAAAAAGTTAGTGCTTGTAGCCTAACACGCGTGATAGTAGTAATTGTGTATCGCGCGACGCGTGTTTAATGTTCGGCTTTCTGCCTCTCCCTTCTCGCTATCCTTTTGTCCATCTGTTCGTTCGTTTTGGTAACGTAATGTAGAAAAAGACATGAATGGAATTTAAAATTTAGGTCATTACGCAGTCTGCCTCTTAATGTTTTTCCAAGAAATACAGCACACGTTTCATTGAAGAAAGCGGGTATAATACAGTAAGCTTTTACTATCAACGTGAAAGCGTTACAATTTGCAGACGAAGCAGAAAACAAGGGGGATTTCGAGTACATTCCTTGTGACAGCACTGTCATTTTACCATTGCTCTTCTCTTTATTAATTTTATTTGTATTGCTCTTCTCTTTTTAGAGGTTAAAGGCTTCAAGTCATAGTTCCAGATACCTGCCGTAGCCTTTTAGAGACTTCCTACCAGGTCCAACTCGAGAGGTGGAGTGAGCAGTTTTATCCTCGCTACCTAAACCATTCATGTACAGCTGGGTAGACTGGAGCGTGTCGGTACCGTGATTCTAACCCGTCACCTTTGCCGAGAGAGACCAGAGCTCTAGTCACTATGCCAATCGGTAGTTTAGAATAATGGTTTTAGGAATTACTGTTGGCATGCACGGAAGGAACAGAAATGGCAAGCAAGGACTGGAAGACGGTTAGTTAACATGTTTTAGATACACGAATTTTTTACATGCACAGAATTGAGATCTGTTCTTTAGGCGGTGCTCAAGAGTTCAGGTAGGCTCATAATACATACATATATAAATAATCACTGTTGGGATGGTTTATGAATGACACCGCAAGGTTTTTTTTTTAACCAAAACGAGCAAAATTTTATTATAATTTTAAATTGTAGAGATAGTTTTTCTCATTTCTGATCTCTTACATATAATCTTTCCAGTATTTTAATCTCCATTTTGTTTTTAAAATACATTTTTATGTTGTTGCATATTCAACTCCTTTTTGTCAATATCTTGATCGTTTCAATTGTTGTAATTATTTTAATTACTCATCGCTGACGTTGCCTTTCTTGATGTTTTTGTCCGGTTGTTTCCCGAAGGTTGTCCAATTAATCTCCACTTTTTCTCATTGATCTCCTAACGTAATGGAACTGAGGCCTTAAAACGTGGAACTGAGGCCTTAAAACGTGGATATGTTGAAGAATGGGGTGCATCTCATGGAACGAAAACAACAAGAAGGAAGTCCTGGAAAAGCTAAGAATGAAAATAAAAATAATGAATGTGATCAAAGTTAGACAGACACAATATTCTGGTCACGACATAAAAGCTCGCTGAAAACCCCACAAGAAGGAAAAGATGATGATAAGTGGAAGACAGCACTGTAAGTGGGAAGATAACATCGACAGATGGACATTATAGAGCTCATCAGAGTTGTACCATCAAGACAAGATTCAGAAGGTCGTTGGAGATCTTTCGCAGACGACTTTCGATGCGAAGACAGTAGCGGGTCTAATGTAATCTGATCTGAGCCTGTTACTAGCAGGTTATCTTCTATAGTTCCATGACTGTTATCACATTTTGTCATTTGATACAGAGCCATCTGTTAGTGAATGTCTTCAGTTTGGGTGTGATTCTCTTGGCGACTGTGACGTACGTCTAGTTCGACAAGTGAATTTTCCCTGATATGATCGATGATTAAAGGGACTTTTAGCTTTTCATAACATTAGAACCCCTGAACATTTGTTGTAACTTTTCGTTTCGCCAGAGCGAACCGATTTCCACCGGGACTCATTTAGTATGCGGCACGAGATCAAAGACACTGGTGGAGATCTCAGGAAGGACGGGCGGCATGCTATCAAAGACAGTAGTGGTCCCTGAAACGATTTCGCATCTCGGTGTTAAGCACGGAACAGATCGCAGCCAGAGCGAACGGGGAAAGCTGACGCAAGCAGCGAGCGAAGATACGAGAGGCCAGGGGCGGCTTCTCTCTTTGGTCTGGCGGTCAGATCCCCAAAATCCTTTCGAGATCAAAAAAAAGACTGTCAAGTTTCTCATGTCCCACTCATCTTGCATTCCAGTTGTAGATATACAGATCACGTAGAAATACACTTCATCATTCGCTGGCCAGAACTTGATAGAAGCACTAGCGATATTTGAAATCTTGCTAGATTATCCCATGGATTTTCATTTATATTTGCAGTGAATTCTATTTCTGTGCAAAACGGTAAAATATATATTGTGTAAAGTGATCAGTGGTCGAGTTCATTCATTATATTTCATTGGATTTTGTGTTAATTTAAACCTATTAAATTAAACCGTCTCAATAGTTCCAGTTGTAAATGTAATGATATACTTGCTATACTATTTCCAAAAAGATAATAGATGTTTAATGCTTAAATTAACTTTTAAAGTCGCGAAGGAATTTATAATTAATAAATTTAGTTAAGTCCTATATTTATAGATGTGTGATTTAACCACTAGAACTCGCGCAGTGTTTATTAAATACATAATTAAATACGCGAGCATATATAAAATAGTCTTAACGGGAAATTTATCGCGCGCTTAGAAGATTATTTGATTTTTAAAGTATGATTATGTTGTTATGGGTTTTCTATCTTTTTCTCTAGATTGATCACCTTTTGCAATCCCAGCAATAACGAAATCTTTCAGAGTTTCCATACTCGGTTCTTAAACTTCCAGACAGTTTGATGAGACATTTTTTAAAGTAAATCTTGTGGTGGTCCGGTGCGGCCTAGCTAACATAATTACATGAAAGAAAGCCTACCCAAGATCATTTGATTATTATCATCAAATTAAATTACAATCTGTAAGATAAACTGGAAGATGAACAGTGCCAGTAGCGATAATTTATATACTGCTCTATTGTGAGAGATTACCGATTTACCTGACTGTGACTGAGCCTAGTTTTTCCTCACTGGATTAAAAAAACTTTACCGGTCAGTTGCTGTCATCACGCAGTGAAGGAATATTGCCATCACCTCATTTTCACCCCTGTGTTGAATTGTGTCAGTGCCATCCCATAGACTCCTTTTATATAATAAAACACAAGAACTCTTAGAACTTCAAGTCCGGCGATAAGCGGGAATATTTGCTCTCAGTGAAACCTCGCATTATCTGGGGCGGGACATAGAAGGACTGGACAGTTGTCACACGTAAAGAGTTTAAGTACTGTGTATATCATGCTATGGATTGTCTGATGCTGAAATCGGTAAGTGTGTGGTGTATATGAGTGTGGATCCTCACAGTGTGCATGAATGACAGGAGATTTAATTTTTTTGCAACAAACCATTTGTTAACTTGCCTACCGGGTAATACGTTTTCTGTATACCCGGCATTGTTCCTTTAGTGGGATAATTTGTTAACTCTGTTTCATCCCCCCCCCCTTTTTTTTCTTTGCTTAGTAAAGGGAAGACACCATTGGGATAACAGTATTTTTTTGTCTACCACCATAACTAATATTGTAACACCTCTTTCAGAGTAATTAAATTCACTGTTGGGTTAACTTTCCTATGCTCCTGATAACTATCTATCTTGAGACTGGGTTTATCTTTGTCGAATACAAGCGGGAAGGACTTAGTCGATACCAATCTTCTTCACCCCCTCCCTACCTTGATATTTGCATTTTCCTGTACTTATGATAATTTTATGTAACACTTGATATTGTTTTTTTGTGATTTGATCTTTTAGGTTAATAAACATCATAAACTTATATCGGACTGTGTTGGAATACCCAAAAGCCCAAAACTCCCTATTTGTTTAACATAGCTGTATCCACGTCGTCTGAGTGATTGAAGCACCAAATCGGTGTGAGCGCAGACGTGTGTCTGGAAAACTGGCAAATAATTGTTTGACCAGGAGAGTGGAAGAGAAGATTGAGAGAAACGATTTGTCGTAAATAAGTCTGTCTTTACTCTCCTCCAGCACTCTGTGGAGCATCATATTTAATCTATACATTTCTATCACTGAGTTTTCAACATCATTCTACACTCTAATCCGGACTACTATTTCTAGACTCTTTCTCTCAAAAATAAATTTACGACAGCGACAAGCCACATTTCTTAATCATGCATAACAACATATTATACATTTGATTCTCTCTGTTAGCCCTCATTCGTTCATAATGCACACAATAATCCTCACTTGCTCACTGACAGAACAAAGGTACATAACTCTTAAAGGAGGAAAGACCAGATTTTCCCAGACGCTCGTGACGAGAGCCCAGTTTTCAAGGCCGTTAGATTTTGAACTGAGCGTCTGATTGACAAAGTGGTTAGAGCGCTGGTTTCTCGCGGCAAAGGTCGAATCACGGTACCGACACGCTCCTGTCTACCGAGCTGTAAAAGGGTACCTGACTTTGAGTTAGATATCAGTGTGTCTGTGACAGGGGATGGTGTGTCTGATAGAGTATTACGAGGATGGTGTGTCTGTGATAGAGTATGACGACGGCTGGGACAACGCTATGTTGATAGTATTTGAAGATGTATGGGATATCAATGTGTCAATGTATTAATGTGTCAATGTGTCAATGTGCCCATCTTTAAGATATGTATGACAGAGTATGCCGATGTCTAGGATGTCAATGTGTCAATGTATCAATTTGTCCATCTTTAAGATGTGTATGACAGAGTATGCCGATGTCTAGGATATCAATGTGTCAATTTGCCCATCTTTAAGATATGTATGACAGAGTATGCCGATGTCTAGGATGTCAATGTGTCAATGCATCAATTTGTCCATCTTGAAGATATGTATGACAGAGTATGACAATGTCTAGGATATCAATGTGTCAATGTATCAATTTGCCCATCTTTAAGATATGTATGACAGAGTATGCCGATGTCTAGGATGTCAATCTATCTGTGATAGAGTTATGCCGATGTCTGGTATGACGTGGTCTAGGATATCAATGTGTCAATTTGCCCATCTTTAAGATATGTATGACAGCGTATGCCGATGTCTAGGATGTCAATGTATCAATTTGTCCATCTTTAAGATATGTATGACAGAGTATGCCGATGTCTAGGATATCAATGTGTCAATGTATCAATTTGCCCATCTTTAAGATATGTATGACAGAGTATGCCGATGTCTAGGATGTCAATCTATTTGTGATAGAGTTATGCCGATGTGTGGTATGACGTGGTCTAGGATATCTGATGCGTGATGCCATATGATGATGGATGGTATCCGCATGTCTGGTTTTGTGTGGTGTGCAGATGTGTTCAGTCAAAACAATGTTCATACAAAAATAACAGGGCAATCCACATAGGACGTCAGTAAACTCACGACGTATAAAGTCAATGATTCTTGTAACAGCCGTTGACGTTTTTCTTCATTATTTATTGTGGACGCCACAGTGACAAAATGGTTACGCGAATATGTAGGCACATCAAACAGTCATTATCACAGCAACATTCAATACAGCAATAGACGGTAGACAGCATTACAATGATGAGTCAGATGCATGTTATATTTCATAGTGCTGTAAATGTAGTCAGGTGGAAAACTCCATCCTTTTCTATAACAGCCAGGAGATAACCAGATGTATGAGATCAGTTCACTCTCCTTAGTCTGACTTCAGCAAGACCGACACGTCTGCCGAAGTATAAATAATGTCCTCAAAAATATCCTCTAGATAATAAAGGTTTTCCAAACCTAGTTCATTTAACAAAGTAGCAAGTAATGGTCCTTGGTACATGCATCAACCGATGCAGTACAATGCAGCGACATGTGAGCTGGGAAAAAACATCTCGTGACGACGACTTTCGAAGACAGGCTATGAATCGAAATCGCTCACGACCCAAAATCGATAGAGTTAATGAAAAAAGTCAATTTACCTTGCTTTCAAGAAATACAGAAATATCACGCCTCCCGGCATGTGCAAATACACTAGAGGTATTATCCCGAATAAACGAAATATCCATAAGAGGACTACACATCCCTGACAGAACAAAAAATAGCGGAGATCCCCTCTTCAACGAGGCATCTCTTTCGCCATTCCAAATCGCTCACTCCACTAGTGGTGGGCGGAAACCGATCGACCAAAAAGCAAGACAAGTCATGCGCAGTCCAGCGCAAAATGACCACAGCTCAAAACTTAACTGCATTCGATACCAACGCGAGAAGACAAATGCTTACCGAGAAAAGTGACTATAAATTTCAAGCAGTTGTTGCCCTTGCGTTATAAAATAGATATTGTAAAAAACGATGTTGCGAGAATTTATCACGCAACATATCACCACCTCCTCCCGATAAAAAAAAAAAAATGTGGAACATATTTTTTTTTTTAAATATCAAAGAGCATGCGATAAGCGGCTCAAAACGCACGAATTATGCGCTGATAATTAATTAAATTGCCTAACATGAGGCTAATTATAGAGTGTCTGGTGAGGATATACCTCAACAGAAAAAATAAATATGTCTCAAAAAATATTCACATCGGGGAGGTGTCACCAACACACATCACGTTAGCATGTAAACACAATATACGTATGCAAGTTACCATAATCATCATTAAACAGCATACTCTAATATTGTCTTTAAAAATGGATGTACAAATCTAATAGGAAAATTTAAATAGTAAAGTCTTTGACATGTAATGACATAAGTACATAGTAAAGTTAAACTACATGACGATCCAGGACATATGCTCTGGTATTCCGAGGGTAAGTACACAATCTAGAACTCGTCATGCTTGATACTAGTAAGGTAAGTCCTCAGCTCAACAATGACATTCTGAGAAAGTACAAGCAATATAATGCTAATTAATAACTAATATGCTTCATAAGGTACAATACATTATTAATAATTGTGGCTGTTTAGTAAACTAACGGCCCTTATATTAACTACTCAGTCCTCCTCTATCATCTTAAAAAACGAACAGAAGAAGATGACAACAAAGCACGATAGTGTGTACATATAGAGTAAGTACAGATGTGCTAATCTATTGTAGAAATATAGGTGTGTTATGACTCTGTAATATATGGAAATATAGGACAGAAGTATTAGTTGGAGTCATGTGGGCATCTAGACAAAATGTCAGCCATCACATTATCCGCACCACGGATAGCTCGTACCGTGAAGTGAAAAGGTTGAAGAGCTATAGCATATCGAGTGGATCTCGAACTCTTCAAATTCTTAGTCTGAATAGCTGTAAGAGCTTTCTGATCAGTCTCTAGAATGAAATGTGCGCCCAGGAGGAATCTTTGTAGCTTTAGAATTGACCAAACCATCGCTAACAACTCACGGTCTAAAACCGAGTAGTTCCTCTCTGCCGCATTTAGTTTTCTAGAAATGTACATAACAGGATGCAGAGTATTTGCATATTCTTGCATCAGTGCTGCTCCAATCCCAGTGGATGAAGCATCACTCCGAAGAACAAAAGTCCTATCAAGAGTAGGTAATCTTAAGATGGGAGGAGAAGAAAATATATTCTTGATTTGGTCTAGTGAAGATTGGCATTCTTCAGACCAACGGACCAGATTAGGCGAACCTTTCTTCAACAATGTTGATAGAGGTGCCATGATCGAAGATAAATTTGGAATAAATCTCCCATAAAATTGAATTAAACCTAAGAGACTCCTAACTTGTTTCTTCGTTTTAGGAACAGAGATGTTCAGTATTTTGGAAGTATTGTGGTCTTCTGTCTTCAAGAGACCATGACCAACACGATGACCCAGGAAAGAGATTTCACCAAAACCAACAAAAGCTTTAGAAGGTTTCGCTGTCAAATTATTCTCACGTAGAGTGGACAGTAAGTCATATAACCCTAAATAGTGATCTTCCCAGGTATCACTGAAGAGACAGATGTCATCTAAGTATGCGATGACATCCGAACGATGTGACAGAATTCGACGCATCATGCGAACGAAAGTGGCAGGGGCGTTCATGAGACCAAAAGGCATAACATTCCATTGAAATAGACCCCTAGGTGTAGAAAAAGCAGTAAGAGGTTTGGCATGCTCTGCTAAAGGCACTTGCCAATAACCTTTAGACAAGTCAAGTTTAGTGAAGAATCTAGAATTAGAAAGTCTAATCAGTAGATCTTCTAACAAAGGCATCGGTTCAGCGTCGAACTTTGTGACCTGATTCAATTTGCGATAATCAACGCAAATTCGTATGTTCTTATCCTTCTTCCGGACAATAACCATGGAAGAAGAATATGGTGAAGTCGATGGTTCAATTATATTTAATTGAATCATTTCATCCAATTTCCTTTTCCACTTGCGACTGAAAGTGTATAGGAATAGGATACGGCCTAACCCTAATTGGATTATTGTCGGTAAGAATTATGTCATGTTCTATGACATCTGTGTGTCCAGGAATGTCAGTGAGAACATCCTGAAATGTTTGTAACATCGACGAGACTTGTCGATGTTCGTCACCAGAAAGATTAGGAGAAACAGAAACGTTTTTCCAAGATTCCGTGGAATGTAATGGAACCACTGGAAGGGGAAGATTGACATCTGAGAAGGTAGATTCCTCATCCTGTATGACAGACAGGGATGAATAATGACCGTGAGGTGCAGGAGCATCATCCGTTGCCTGGAAAATAGGCAGCAAATAGTCCGGACGTTCGTGAAATTCCGAAAGCATGTTTATGTGGAAAGTTTTATGCTTTCCATCAATATCGACCACATAGTCAACATCGGAAATCCGAGAGACTATTGCATACGGACCTTTCCATGCAATAAGAAGTCTATTTTCCCTACTGGGGAGTAGGACGAATGCTTTGTCACCTGGACAAAGTTGTCGTAGACATCTATTCTTGTTAGCAAACTGTCTTGCCTTCTCTTTAGCAATTTCTGATGAAGCAGTTGCTAGCTTACATGCCTCAATGATCTTTTGTCTAAGAGCAATGACATACTCATATGAGGATTGAGTTTCATCGCTAATATCATCGGCAGTGATGAGATCGTGTAATAAAGACATAGGGCCGCGTGGACGCGCGCCAAAGACAAGTTCGAAGGGAGAAAATCCTGTGTGTTCATTAGGGACTTCTCTATAGGCAAAGAGAGCCGCGGGTAAAACCCTGTCCCAATCTTGAGGATGATCTTCAGTTATCTTACCAAGCAAAGTCTTGAGCGTTCTATTCAGACGCTCAACTAACCCATTAGACATAGGATGGTAGATACTACTGAGAGATCGTTCAATATGTAAGGTAGACATTACCTGTGACATAGTGTCAGATATGAGTTGAGTTCCATGGTCTGACAATATTTCTCTGGGGAACCCCAAGCGAGAAAATATCAACCAAAGAGCATCTGCGATATCTGTAGTAGATATGCTCTTAAGAGGAATAGCCTCTGGCCAACGTGTGCACATATCGACACATGTAAGGATAAACTGATGTCCTCTGGCCGACCTGACCTTAAAAGGGCCAATAATATCTATGGCCATTTTCTGAAACGGCCGAATAGGAATGTCAGCAGCCTGGATAGGCGCAGCATGTCGTGGTCCTCTAGATTTGACCTCCTGACATACCTTGCATGATCGGCAGTAAATACGAATGTCCTTATTGACAAAAGGCCAAAAGAAAGCCGCAAGGACTCTCGACTTCGTACGGGCAAAACCCATATGTCCAGCACATTGCGAGTCATGAGCATGTTGCAATATTTGCACTCTCATGCTCTTGGGAACAAGAATTTGCGAATGTGCCGACGTAGTCGAATCTTGTACCATACGTACAAGTACGCCGTTTCTCATTGCAATCCAAGATTTTCTATTTGTATCCTGATTCGGATCACCTTTCTTCGCAAGAACGAAGAATTTTTTTAAAGAAGGATCTTCTTCTTGCAATTTTATGAAAGAGTCACGAGTGATTACTAAGTGACTATCTTGGCTATCAACTTCATTATCACTATTCAGTGAAGTTTCGGGTGTTTGTAGAGCTTGTGCTCTTGTAACTACTGCATTTGTAGCTTGCATGTTATTATCTTCCCAAGCAGCAATCTGCTGTGGGGTACACTCCCTAACTCCGTGAATACGACCAATAATAAGGTCCGCAATAGGATTAGGTAAGAGACAAGCATGCACATCTCCAGTAAAGAAAGGAGTGGCAATGCGAATTACAGCAGTAGGATATTTTTCTAGAGTGCCGCCAAATGTGACACATTTAATAACCCTTCCTGTAGCACAAGATGGATCTACAAGCGATTGTCTAACACCAATAGTGGTGCATCCGGAATCGAAAAGTAGTGAGACCGGAGTATCATTAACAAGACCCTTATGTAGAATTAAAGAACCCCTCCCGTCATGCGCAACAGCAGCAGGAAGAGCGGGAAGTGGGTGACCACAACTCAAAGTAGTTATGGTACCCGGTTCGAATAAAGTACTGCATTGGGGGCATTTGTTTGCTCTCTCAAAGTCAAAAGCAGAACCAGTGACAGCGTCAAAGTTTTTACTATCAACAACATGATTACAGGCTCCCTCAGTTTCCTGTTGTACAGCATTAGCCTGCTGATATCTCTTTTTTTTTGTGTTGAGATCTACCCCGACTATTATTACCTCTGAAGTTATCAGAGTTATTATTATCTCTGCAGTTATTATTGTCTCTATTGTAATTGTTATCCTGGTTCGAATTCCAGTTTCCACGATTACTATCATGTTCACATTGATGCGAACATCTATTTGTTTGGTTCTGAGGTCTTCGGCAGGAATAACCTCTATTACCATATCCTCTTTTGAAATGCTTATAATTATTAGGGTGATAGTAACGAGTACTATCAGGTTGTCTCCAATTCTTCGAAGAAGAATCACTATGAAATTGGTTTCCATGATTTTGACAGAAATTACCGCTACTCTTTCTATCAAAATTTTGTTGGAATCTACGAGCAAAGTTTTGGCCATACGGAGCTGCCGAAGCAACTGGTAAACCTTCTTTCACCTTAGAGTTACCCACGGTTATGTGTGGGTGCGCAGTTACGTACTGGCAACAGAAATCTTCCATTTCTTTTATTGTTTTAGGTTTACGTTCATGAAGGAAAGCAAGGAAAGACTCATTGACAGACGACATGACTTTGTCTCTAAGTATTAAGTCCATAAGTCCTTCATAAGTTTTTTCCGTCTTAGATAGTTCAACCCATCGTGAGAAAGTAATGCGTATTCTTGCAATAAACTCGGAGAATTCAACTCCATTTTCAGGTAACATGTTTTTAAATTGTAGACGATAGCCGTCTTCGTTAAGCTGATATTTCTTTAACAAAGCGGCCCTGACAACCTCATAATTGTTCTTGTCAGGTTCATCCACCATATTTAATATACTTAGAGCTTTACCTGTCAGTATCCCTGATAACTGATAAACATATTTTGCTTTGTCTATGTTATGAGCTGTACATGCTTGTTCAAATCTGTCCAGATAGAACATTATGTCATCACTGGAAGGACTAAATGTTGGTAACTTAATCTTAAAAGTATCATTATTAGCCTTCCCAGAAGATGAACCCTTGTTTGAATCATTACCATTACTCATGCTCGTCAATTTCAATTTCTCCAACTCTAAAGCTAAGAGTTTTTCTTCATGTTCCATTTTTGCTTTCCTCTCATCAGCCTCTCTTTGTAACTTCCTTTCTTCAGCTTGAGCCTGCATTTGAAGTCTTTCATTTTCAGCTTCTTTTTCAAGTCTTTTATTTTCAGCTTCTTTTTCAAGTCTTTTATTCTCAGCTTCTTTTTCAAGTCTTTTATTCTCAGCCTCTAGCTGTAGCTGGAGTTTTCTCTCCTCAGCTTCTGATTCCCTTTTTTGTTTTTCCATTTCCATTTGGAATCTCTTTTCATCCACCTGCATCTGCAGTTTCTTTTGTTCAGCTTCCATCTGCAGTTTCTTTTGTTCAGCTTCCATTGCTTTATCATATCGAGCAGTTGCAAATTCTTCTAACTTATCACCAGTCTTCCCAAGCAATTTACCCTGCTCAATAAAGTGCTCAAATGTAGACATGATGAGTAATATATAAGTCCAAAACCTGAAATAATTAACTAATTTATTTCAAACCTAAGTGTAACAAGTCTTAATTAAGCACTTGTATATTCACATCACCTTATATTATCCCAGTCTCTGTGGGAAACAAGTCTCCAATCAAAGAACTTGTATATGAAATATCAACAATCAATTCTTGATCATAAGTGCACTTCTCATTCAATAGTGCACGACACTATTCATCATTCATTTATCATCAGTGTAGTAGTAACAGTGCATTAGCATAGCCCATTAACTAATTACTATAACTGTAAACAATGACTATGTAAACACATGCAGAATGTAAACATTGAAAATGTAAACAATACAAACAATGTAAACAATAACAATGTAAACAATAACAAAGATCAGCAACAATACAAAAACGTTCGCAGAAATCAACTAAAAATAAAGCAGAAATTAATGACATATCACAAAAAATGTGACGATATCTGCGCTATAATTAAACAAAATACATGACACCACAGTGTATAAACAAAAATGTTGTATGAAACTAAATTATAGACAAGAGTAGGCTAACAAATACAAACAAATCAAAACAAAACTAAAGAATGTGAAATAATAACGAAAACAATATTAAAACATGTCATCACAGCTAACATAAATAGCAACAGAAGTCGCTTAGCAAATTCCAGTATCGGAAATTTGCAAACCCTACAGAAAACGCTCACAATAGACGACCTCTATGACGTGGCATAATCTAACGGAGACACCACCCAACCGAGAACCCGCTGAAATATAAACATATAAATATACAAATAACATATAAACATATAACATATAGAATGAGATGATACACAGAAGACTCAGCAGAAGTATAAGGGCACAGTTTACATACAAACAGGCCACTTAACTTATAGGCTTCCAATCGTAGAACAGCAGAAAAACGGATGTCAATCAACGTCCTAAAGAGCGAAGCTCCAACGATGATGGCACATCTGAACTGCTTCCACTGCTAACACGATGGTACAAGAGCTTCTGAAATACTGTGTGTTGAGTTGTTTCGGCACTTGACCTTCTCAAAAAACGACAGCACTGGAACCTTGACAGCAGCAACTTGCTTGACTTGCGTAAAAGATAACAGCAGTCCGAGTTATCCGGCAACATGTAACAACGCCGGGTACTGTCAAATTCTTGTTTCCGTCAAAAAGTTGAAATTTTGACTTTTACCGGGCAACGCCGAGTACTTTGAAAATTTTGAAGATGTTGACTGTATTGAAGAATGTTAATTTCTTGAAGGATGATGATGAATTCTTGTTGAAAATGAAGTGGGTAAGGGACCCCGTGTTTGCTAGTACCAGAATCAAACCAGCTTATGGCCACCAAATGATGCGTGATGCCATATGATGATGGATGGTATCCGCATGTCTGGTTTTGTGTGGTGTGCAGATGTGTTCAGTCAAAACAATGTTCATACAAAAATAACAGGGCAATCCACATAGGACGTCAGTAAACTCACGACGTATAAAGTCAATGATTCTTGTAACAGCCGTTGACGTTTTTCTTCATTATTTATTGTGGACGCCACAGTGACAAAATGGTTACGCGA